>ML790021.1:398951-468207 GCA_009831015.1 Picea engelmannii | reverse complement strand
TGGTGAGTGTTGATATTACCTTTAAAGAGGTCATGAACTTTTTAGTAACATCTAACCTCAATCCCATACATAAGACCAAACATTATTCCACTCACAATGTAATTGAGTTTCATATTTGTGATATTTCACTCTTTTACATCTTTAATATTTACCAACAATCATTATATATATATTTTTATATAGTAAAAAAAGTTTATTCTTCATTATCCCATTGGATGATAGATTTGAAGTCTTATTGCAGACTTCACTCTTCCCAATGTTATGTTTTTGGTTTGTTCCTAAAGCTTTTTGTTTCTTTCCAATGTTTTATTTTTCATGAATCTTACCACCAAAACAATGCAATTTCTTCATTATAACCTAAGTTTTCTTCATTATAACCTAGGTTTTAACCTTCTTTGTTAGTGTGCATGTGTCAATGCATTAATACTTTTGCATTTCAATGTCAAGGTCTATTCGAACAAATGTGGCCATCGTCATCTCCACCACCTAGACAACTCTAAATTCACAAGATGGCTTTAACAGACCCATATCGGGGCCATTGCCTATTCATAAAACCATTTCTCAATTGGAATCAACTCACCTTAGAAATCAATGGCCGCATACCCTACATATGAATCCTGATCATGATTATGTGCGTTGTATCATCTTCTGTATTCATATTCATATTACTCAGCTACATCTGAATCTTGATTGTGATCATCCATGTTGTATCATGTTCTATATTCAAATTCATTACTCAGCTGGAGGAGCAAATTGGATTCAAATTACTTAGGTGGAGGAGAAAATCGAAAAGCTTCCTTCAACGCTCGCTAGCGAGGCCTCCTTCTCCTACTTTAGACTGCATTACTGAGTGGTAATCTCCTTGTTATTCTCCTGCTCCACATTGCATTACAGAGTGATAAGCTCTCCTTTGTACTATTTAGAAAACTAAAAAAATTATTCGTTTAAAAAAGGTATATAAATTTATTTTCAAGGGAACAATATATACTTTTCTAACTCATTTTTAACATCATACCCATGCATCCATTGAAGCAGAATATTTGCAATGCATGTTGCATATGCTATAGTAAGAAATGCAATGTTATTTATACTCAATAAGAAGAAACACACAAATGGAATACTTGAATTCAATACTTCTTTCAAACTTCATTCGACACCATTGTGCCTTCCCTAGACTGGAACTATTTATTGTGCAAGCTTGTTTGTTTAAGTGAATAGAAGATAGTTCATGATGTGCAAAGGTAGGTTGGGATGGTGCATGCTTCACATGGAGGTGACCATACTTGATTAAGTTGAACGTAGGATAAATATGATTGGGACCACATGAAATTTGACCTTCACCTAACGACCAAGCATTCTTTCATAGGAATGAAGGAGTCGAGTATGTTAGGTTGCTATGTAAGCTATTCTTACGTCCTATATTTTACTACCTTAGCCATCAAATTCAGTTGATGGATATATATTTTTAAAACTCTTCATGATCTTGGGAACCCAATATGACCAAAGCTATATTATTTTTTTTATCCTTTGCTTGTTGTACTAAATTATTTGATGGAGTAATCTGAAATAAGCTTTACAAAATGCGCACATCAACAATGAACAACATAAAAAAATTGATTTAGCATGTGCATAGCATCGATCCTTCACTTTCATCAGGCTAGCCTAAAGTTGCAGCATGCAACATTGAAAGAAAAAACAAAACGATTCAATCAATTCACATAAAAACAACATTTATCCAGACCCTAGTCGTAAATCCCTAGTTTTGAGAAAAAAACCCAACTAAAAAAAAATCCTATAACAATCCTTTGCAAGACATGTCCATCTATAAGACTGCAGTAAGGGCACACATATGCGAAATTAAAATGTCCTTGCATGAATAGGGATCTTGATTTTGAGAAAACCTAAAACAAGGGCTAGATGCAATCGATGTTTAGGCTACTAAAATATAACTTATAAACTTACAAATAGATAGCTTGTGGTAGTTGGTCACATAGGTTTTCAGATGTACAACTAAGTTAAGGCTACGAAAAGCAAACACATATGCAAAATTGAAATGTCCTTGCATGACTAGGGCTCTCGAGCTTGAGAAAACCTAAAACAACGACTAGATGTAAATATAGTTTAGGCTTATAAAACAATGCTTATAAAATTACAAATATTATCTTGATTCAAGACAAATGTTTAGCATATTTAAACCACAAATAAGAAATCTATCCTAGGAAAGAACAACATTTTGAACCATAAAGCTAGGTAAATAGACTAGTTGTTAATTCCATATCATCTCTCAACACCAAGACCAAGTCACTATCAATAAAAAATGAAATACAAAGGGAAATGTTTATTACTTTGTAGCCAGAAAATTGGTTGTGAATTGTTTCATGAATAAACCCATCATTTGCAGTGTCCACGGAGGTAGTTGCTTCCTAAAAAATGAGTATACGACATTGATTTAGTATCTCCCTTCCCAAACAGACAAGCTTACATTGACCCACATTCTAATTCTCCCCATTCTCAACAACTACACATGAGATCATTCCATTATATTTAATGCTTTGTCTCTAAGATGGGAAACAAATAGTAGTAAGAAAAAATGATATATTAATGTCTATAAATGATCAAATTACTTCAATAACACTCAAAAGTACATCAAACAACAATACCAATATTTAGATAAAGTAAACATTCTAAAAAGATTCTTTTTGTTTTCTTCTTTAATATCTATACGAATATGTCAAAAAGGGACACAAAACCAATGAATCAAGTTTCTTTTCTTTTGTTTATACCAATTCACCAAGATGACACTTTTCCAAATCTTGAAGCATGACCAAGAGAAAAGTCGATCTTCATGAACATGAAAACCCATCAGGATCCTCCTAAGAAATATTGATATTCTTCAAGGAAAGAATAATTAACACTAAAATTGATACAATTATGTATGTACAAAATGGGACTTTATGTCACAATGGATATATCACAAGGAGTGCATGTTAGTGCTCTCTCTTCTGTTGGAACTCACAAAGTGCAATATGATACCCTATGTTAAAGCGTAATTACTGATATAAGTTTCCCATAAAGAAGAAAAAGTCGACAAGGGAGTAAGGAAAAATGCAAGCAAGTGGGATGGATCAATTCTTCAATAGTATAAGAATGGTCGTAGGTGAGCCACTTATTACACCAAATACATACATGCAAGTGAGATCGGGTAGTGTAGTACTAATATTCTGAGTTGACGTAATACCATTAACTATATCTTTCCTTCCTTTAGTTTAGTGGGATTTGTTAGAAAAGTAGGTGTGCTTGTTTAACCATAGACAATATAACAATATTGTCACCCAACCATAGGCCGAAGCCACCCTCGAGCACCTTAACCTTGACAAAGAATAATTCTAGAAGCAAACCCTAGGCTTAATAGCCAATCAATGTAGCGTACCTCTCTCTAGAGCTAGCACACAAGGAAAAAATTCCAAACCATAACCAAGAGAAAGTCCAAGCCTAAAACTGAAAATACAAGTTACAGTAGCTGTAGCTACAACTACTCTCTAGACTTGCGCACTTACTAAATTTCTACAGTGGGCACTAGATTTCTGCAGTTGCGAGCTGTGTGTGTAGAAATGAGCTCTGGCATCATGTATTTATACTTCTCTTTCTTAGCTGTCTTCTCTAAATTCTCTTTCTGGATTCTAAAGACTCAATATTGGTTATTTTCTTTAGCCGAATTGTCTTATAGGGTTATGTCCAAATCTTTAGGGTTTCTTCTTTCTTTCCAGAATATTCTATTCTTGTCAGGGTTACATTTGGAGGTTAATACCTCCTGCAGCTACCATAATATCAAGACTCCTTCCTAACTAGGGAGGTATTGAAGGCATTGGTCTTGAGAACAAACATGCCATTTAACCGGTAGCATCATCGTAGCCACTCAGATTATCTCATGATTAAATCACGAGCACCATAATCACTATTAGTATCATCTGGAAACATCAACTGCAACATCTCTTTAAGCCATACTCCATCTGAGTAATGATGTTGAATAGTCACTCACTCCACAGAGTGATACAAGAACTATTCTTCCAATCCAGACATATGTCCTAGAAGAATAATTGTTCTAATAGATGTTGGAAGCCACGCCATGGGATACAAGGAATATTCTTCTAATTCAAACATACGTCCCAAAAGAATAACTATCCTGGACCATACACTGACTATCCATCTAGTTGGTAATCATTTTCAACATTACTAATAGTCTTCATGGAAATCAAAACAATGTCATTTAATAGAACACAACTATGTCTATCCATAGTAGTACACAACTACTATCCAGTGGAACACATCCAACACAGTGGCATATAACTACTTTTGAGAGACATGCAATCTCCATAGTGATCATGTCATCCGATATCAACCTATATAACAATATCATGATGCAAACTGAGTCATCTGGGCCATTCTTCCACTCACATCTGTGAGATATGGAAGAGCATATTCCCTCAGAAGGTAAGACATCAGCCATGGGCTATATGGACTATTCTTCTCAAGCATAGAAGAATAGTTGTCCTTGATTTATGATCCTATACCATTCACCTAACAGGGCCATTCCTCTGACACTAATCATAGTGCAACCTGGAGAGAATGATTCTTCCCTAGGGAATGCCTGTCCCTAATTGTTGAACCTAGACCATTCACCTAATTGGGCCATTATTCTGGCACTAATAATAGTGCATCCTGGAGAGAATGAGTCTGCCCTAGGGAATGACTGTCCGAACCATTTCCTGAGGAAATTATTGTCCTGCACCAATCTCCAAAATGGACCATTCTTCGAAACTACTCACAATTGTGAACTTCAAAAGAATGAATTCCCAACGAGGCAGGCCATTCTACTTTACCACTACTTAGATTGAATGCCAAGAAGAATGACTGTCCTAGATCATTCCCCCACACTGGCCACAAGGGGAATCATTGTCTATGGTACATCAACAATATATTGAACCATTTTCATTATGAAAATGAATGTCTGATCTGGACCATTTTCCAAACTAGAAAGGAACTGCTCATAATGGACCATTTTTAGAACTGAAAAATGATTGTCCATAAATAAATAACACATCAGTGCTCCCTCCCAACCTGGGAGTAATCTCTTCCTTTTTCAATAAGGAAGTCATCTGCACAAGCCCCAACTTGTTTCTTAAGTACAAAAACTTTTCATCTTGGATAGAGGCTTTACCAAAATATCTGCTATCTGCTCATCTGTGGAGATATATTGTCGAACCACTTCTCTTTTCTGGACTTCATCATGAAGAATATAATGCTTGATCTCAATGTACTTCGTTCTGTCATGGAACACTAGTTTTCTCTTAAGGATTCATATAGCTATGATCATTACAATATATCATGGTCGAGTTCAACACTTTTGTTTCCTGCTAGCTCATGACATCATGGAAAATCTCAAACTGAAACATATCCAAGTGGCACTTCTTCTGTCATCATGAGAGTTTTCCATGGATTGGAAATCCATCATCTCAGACTTTTGAGTAATTATTATGATACACTATCTATGTTATATAAAGTTTTCACCACGCTTCTGCTGTATACGAGATACTCTGCACCAGGTTGTTTGAATCCATAATAGGTCTTCTTATATCTGCATGCATGGGTCTCTTTCTAGTATAAGCTTCTTTCTCACTTTCTTTATTTGGGAAGAATAGTCTTTTACATGTAAATTCCAATCTATGGATACGGGTGAGTTGTCGTTATAGTTTTTCTCCCTCCTTTTGGAAGAACCTATGAATCTCACAATGCTTCCATTCACAAGTCTTTTTCACATTTTATTACATACATTGTTCTTTATCATAACTTTCATTTATTCTTCTTGATTTCTTCTAGTGGGTTCAAACCAAGCTGGTAGTCTTGTGATTCTCAGTATAATAACTAGTTGTTCTGGATTTTCTTTCTTTCTTGGAATCTTCATGTTCTTCATCATGTTTCTCTTTATCTCTTGGATCCATGGAGTCTTCTATATATTCCATTCCCTGAAGATTCCAACTTATTCCTTTCATCATAGGATCATGGATGTAGATGGAAAACTAAGGATACTTTAAGGATTCTTTTTGAAGAAGACTTCTTATGAACACGTGCTAATAGAGTCCATGCTTCCGTCTACATCCCTTATTTCCTTCTGCAAAGTGCCACAAGTATTTTTCTAATTTCCTCTTGATTGTTGACTTCTTTCTGTTTTGACTTCTTCTGGGTATCTTCAAGTTTGATTCTGATTTCATCTTATCTGGAAGTTGTTACTTTTATAATAGCTTCCACAAGAATTGTTACCAAGGATTTTCAACGTACTTCATCTTTTCAGATACATTACTTGACTAGTAATCACCGTAATAGTAATCCTTATCTTGTTATTCTTCCATAGGTGTTGTTTCACTGACCATCTTATCTTCTAAGAAATAGATATAAAATAACTATGTAAACATGGCATGTACAAGGACTATGTTACATAAGAATATTGTTTCCTTGACTAGAAGAAGAAACCTGCTTGATCTTGTTTGACTTTCTTTGAGGGTTCATTTTCTTTGGTAATTGTTGCTTCGTGTGTTTCCTTCCTTTTATTTAACTCGGGACAATGATTCTTGTAGTGACCATATTTTCAACAGTTAAAGCATTGTATTTTTGACATATCCTTCTCTTGATTTGGTTTCTTCCTTGAGCCAAACTTCTTCTTATTCTTGAATTTCTTGAACTTTGTTGTGTAGGCTTGATCATCATCTTTCCTTTGGAATTTATTTTTTTGCTAATCCTTGATTATTCTTGTGCACAACAAGTCCAAAGTTATTCAAATGAGGGATACTCATTTCTTGTGTTCATGCTTGCGGAAAATGCATCCCATGTCTTGGGAAGGCCATTGAGTACTATATTTACTAGTTCCTTCTCTGAAATGATTTCTTCAATAACTTGTAGTTGATATCTTAACTGATAGATTCTCACAAGGTATGATTTTATGTTGTCATCATCATGCATTTTCATGTCACAGAGCTCATTCTTCAGAATTATTACTTGTCCAATGTTTCTGACTAAGAAGAGGTTAGTTAGGGAATCATACATATTCTTAGAGGATTCAAGATGAGAGATGTAGGGTATCAAGTGGTCTTTTACAGAGTCTACTATGATACTCATGGAATTGATGTCATTGTCCTTGAACTTCTCCATAATGGCAACGTTCTGAGGTTCCTTCTCTTTTCCTTCTTCAAACTGTGGTTCCACGATCTCTCCTTTCACGATATCCAACACTTTATTCTTAGCAAGGTGGAGGTCAATCCTTGTCTTCCATGCTCTGAAGTTAGAAGATCCTTCTAACTTGTTTTCTGACTTCATAGAGTAAGTCATGACTGCTTTGACTTGGTCAACCTTTGACTTTGACCAAAAACTCAAACTTGATGTCTTAGCTTGCTGAGAGTACCAAGAGGTGCGCTAGGTTAGGGTGCACTAAGATTTCCAAAAATTAGGTCAATCTCTTCACTTAAGGTGCCTCAGAAAGAGGGTCAGGGTTTCTTTGCTGCAACAAAAACTTTGACTGCAACTACAACTGTAACTGAGCAAATCCTCCCAATCTATCTTCCAGTGGCTAGACTGTTCGAAGATAGTGTGGGCCCATAACCTGTTAGAAAAGTAGGTGTGGTAATTTAACCATAGAAAATATAGCAATATTTTCACCCAACCATAGGCCAAAGCCACCCCCGAGCACCTTAACCTTGACAGAGAATAATTCTGGAAGAAAACCCTAGGCCTAATAGAAAATCAATGTAGCATACCTCTCTCCAGAGCTAGCACACAAGGAAAAAATTCCAAACCATAACCAAGAGAAATTCCAAGCCTAAAACCGAAAATACAAGTTGCAGTAGCTGCAACTGTAACTACTCTCCAAACTTGCGCAATTACTAAATTTCTACAGTGCGTACTAGATTTTTGCAGTTGCAATATGTGTGTGTACAAATCAACTCTGGCATCCTATATTTATACTACTCTTTCTTAGTTGTTTGGGCCGACTTCTCTTTATAAAGGCTAAAGACTCAATATTAGTTATTTTCTTTAGCCGACTTGTCTTCTAGGGTTATGTCCAAAGCTTTAGGGTTTCTTCTTTCTTTCCATAATATTCTATTCTTTTCAAGGTTACACGTGGAGGTTAATACCTCTTGCAACTACCATAATATCAACATGCTTCACATATAGGAATGATATGTGTCGACCACTACCTGGTAAATTAGTAAGTTTGAATAGTATTTGAGGGGATCTATATTATTTCTTATAGTACCGCCAAACTTTGTTGGGTCTTGCTGATAAATGCTTACTTTGGATCATAGATTGTGGAGCCTTATTGTGGAGATGTTTACTCTATCACTAGAAATTTTTTCTCTTGTTGGTTCCACAATGTGGAAGAAGGATTGAATAAGAGTATATTTTTCACTTCTTGTGTTCCGTACAACTCCCACCTTTATTCCTTTAGAGAAACTGCATATAAGGCCTCGGAAGACAAGAGGAAGATGTGGTCCATAACGCACCTGATTATATGGATCAAGTCTGTAGACTAAACAAGTTCATATCTACTAAAAAATGAATGATCGTGTAAATCACTAGATTTGAATATGTTAAAAAAAAGTTTGTTTGTAGTAAGTTCTAATCTACAAATTTGTTAGATCTATCACTAGGAATATGTGAATATTGCATTATCCTCTCCACTAAGATCATTGTAGTCTCCACATAACAAAGGAACCATATTACCAAGGCTTGTATCATGTTCATATTCAAACCATATGTTTCTACCAACCCTGCAATGCCTATGAAGGTGCCATTTCATTAAATTTCATTCTAAATAATATGTATAGTTAGTTCACATTAGTTTACGAAAGGATAATTGCATGCCAAGGAAATCCTTGTGTACTTACTTGGTATAATTACAACTTTTGGAATTCAAATGAGGACCACCAAAGAGAATGCAAACAAAATATTTGATAGAAAATCCAGCCAAATGCCAAGCCACTCATTGGCCCTGACATTGTGGATACTAGGTCTAGTATATATATCAGTGAACTCGAGATTTGTCTCCATGAATCGAGACTCATGGTGAAAAATTCTAATGATTGTTGCTCTAGATATTGACTCTGGAGCAAACTGTTGTATGCATATAGCCTTTCAAACTCCATCCAAACGAGAAAGTTCCCTAACTATCACTATGCAATATTGTTGCATGCATGGAATGCCATAGGATTTACACAAATTCTATTATTCATAATTGTTAAATCCCAATAAAAAGGAAATAAATATGTGAATTACCACATTACAATACCATTCTAGGAACATAGTGTTTCGATAGAATCATTCTCTTTTCCCATGATCAAAGAAAATGTTAAGCCAAATAAAATGTTAAGCCTAACTGTAGGCCATCTTCTCGGATGGAAATGTGAGAACTTCTCATATTTTCCAATCCCATGTAATTTTTTTAAACATTTGTAGTCTCATGGGATTGCTGATTCATTCTCTCTTTTTAACGTTTGTAGTAGCATAGTAATGATTAATTTTTTTCTTCCTTTTTGAATTGTGCAATAACATGGGGTGATCATTCATTTGTTTTTAATTTTTAAAGTTTGTAGTAGCAAGGAATTGATAAATCATTTTCAATGTTAAAATCAATTCTATTCAACAATGCACTTATATCCATGATAGTGTAACTAGCATGTTGTCATAATATATATGTAGCTACAATTGTATAAGTTCCATTGATCTTATTATTCGCTTTCCTTTGGTCGAGGGACTATTAGTAACCGATTTTCAATTTTACTATTAACTTGGCACACAAACCAATAAGTTATTATTGCTTTAACCAAAGTTTCCAAAAAAAATCATATAATTTATATAATTTAGATTGTTTAGAATGTTTGTTAACCTAAGTTTGCGTTCAACCTCTTATTTGGCCTCTTTCCGAGGCAGAGGGGTGAAAATATTAGGTTAACTTTGCTTTAAAGGGCACATTTATGTTCTGATTTTATCAGAAAGAAGTAATGCTAGAGATGGATCTAGCATTACTTTGAAAACATTAAATGTTATCCCATGTATTAACGCATGTTTATGGCATCCATTTGGTTTCCACTTAGAAAACTTTTAACTTACACCTGAAACACTGCACAACATGACACAACTCTACCCACTGCACAACATGACACAACACAGTAGAGTGTCATAACACAATAAAGGTGTCCACGAGCCTATTTATTCTTTGCTTTACCTGGCCTCTACCTTCATTTTCCCCTTCTCCTGAGCATCCAAACTCTCTACCCCTCCTTCTGCTCCAGAGTGACCATCGTCCCTCCATTCCCTTATGCTTTGATGGAAAATAGATGATCAAGCCTCCTCCACCTAGAGATTCGTTGGCAACACATACAACAAAAAGAGCACTCTCGAAGTAATAATAACCAGTTCGAGCAACGACAACACCTCCAAGTCTGTTATTTACAATATTGTAAATTATTTCCCATTTTTAGTTTTTTTTCTTCAATACTGTCACTCAAATATACTTTCAAGGATTCTAGACTTAGCAGGTTGACTGTAGTAAAAACTTAGTATTGAATATCAAGAACACTATTAACAATATAAGGGCATTTATAACATCATAATGACTAAAATGCCATGTTCAATAACTTTCCCACACTCACAAATGAAATACAACATGCTTCTTTAGAGGCTCTCCATCCAGCTTCCTCCATTCTGGGTTCTCCTGGCCTCAGGTTGTACCAACCGAACGTTTGAGCATAACGATGGTTTAAACCAGCCTTCGCGTTCTCCCATCCCTCACTCAGTGCCTCCACCACCAATCACTGGTATCCTGCCTGTAATAAATAAACGTAGTGAAACGAGATTCATAAGTAATAATAAAATCACTTTAAGTGCCAAAATGATAGAGATTTATACACCTGAAATTAGAGGGTTTTCATGATTCTGTACCAACGAAACAGAGTTTTTGCCCCAAATCAGGTAGGTCATGAATATATCAGTAAATTGTATTTTCTTTTTGCAGTGGTTTTAGTAGATCTACAGAGGTCGTTGTGTGGAATTTTCATTTCGGTCATTGTGTGGAATTTTCATTTCAAAACGACTTTAGCAGATATACAAACCAGCCTGCTAGTAGGCTGTAGAACCTTGCTGGAATCTCCTCAAACACTAGTATGTAACAATATCTTTAATGGTTGGAAGAATCGTTTAGGGTTTTAACATTTTCTATCATTTTGAGAGCTTCTAATCTCTAGCCATTGTTGGATGTTGAAATTTTTATTACTATTCATGGTTAAAAAGATTAACATGACTAAAACAGGAACTGGGGACTTACTTGGGCATCCCTTGCATGCGACCTAGACCTCAAGATGCAGATTCTGTGCAACAACTAGTTCACAGGGAGACCAAATTTATGGTCCTTAGCTGCTGAAACCCTGAACCATTCATTGATTTCTAAACCCATTCTTTATCATGGCATTTCTTCCCTCAACATTCGTTGATAGCTTTCCGTTCCTTTCCAATTGGAAGATGCATCCACCCCGATCAGAGCAAAGACAGATAGGTCGAATGAATGACAATGAGAGGAGAGGATTTAAACAATGAACTGTTGGCAGATTTATAATAGGTCGTTCAAATTTTATACCAGTCATAATATTCCTTATTCATTAGCAGATCTATAATAGTTCATCATTTAAATCCTAGAGAAGTCTGTAACCTGAAACAATCAAAACACATGATCTTTTTTTCTTTGGTTGAAGCGAGCCTGGGCTATATTCCCACTCCAAAATAATTTCTACTATGATCTCATCATTTCTTATGGAGGATGACGAGAATATCATTTACTTGTTTAAAACAAAATGTAGATCCAACAGATAAGGATGGAGATCTAGAGTCTGCATCCAAAAAATGACCTATGCCTAGGGTGCTTATGCTATTGAATAAACTGATGGAATTGTCTGATGGATGAACAAGCGAACCCCTCTGTTTGGGGACAACTTGCATGTGAGAAAACTGTTATATAGAGATATCGATTACTAAATAAGTGGAAATCCATTACGCACATGTCTAGACCGTGGATGGAGGGCTACTCGTGGAAAGTAACAAGTCCACTTTCTTTCAGCTGGATGACTTTTTCTTTCAATGTATTGAAAATCCAAATGTAAAGTTAGTTCCAACAAGCCATTTTCATATTGTTCACGCAAACAGACGATAAGGAAGGGGATCTGATGTGGATAGAGAGCGTAGCACCTCAATTTTAGTTTAACTTGATCGATTATTTTTATGGTGGATATTAACCCACATAAGCAGACTTTACTTATTATTGGTCGAGTCAATCTTTTGAGTTTTCCACATGATGAGACACACACTCTTCTTTGGAATGATCTTGGTTCATGAAACTTGAATTATATCACATGCAACTTTCCTCATTGAATATTATTATTTGTTCACTTTATTCTTCACTTATTAGCAAATCGAGTTTAACAAAGAAATAAAAATAGACTATTACAAGAGTTGCATGGTTGTAAATGAGATAAGAGACTCAAAACGCAATATTTTGCGAGTGCCATGCTTATTCCATGCTAACATATATCCCAACCTAGGTTTACCATTCTAGGAATTCCTTAGGGAAACAAACAAGAGAGATTCCACTTTCTCGACTAAAGTTCGAGGAAAATAATTTCTAGATGGATTATGGAGTAGAGAAAGGGAATTCATTTCCTATTACTGTGTTTATCGAAATACATAAGTATTCTCTAAAAGCTAAGCTAAAGTCAGTCGGGTTAAGATCGTTAGCGAGAGTTGGCATGAGCACATTGATTCCAGGGAAACCATTAGACTAGAGGATAACACCTAATTAATAAGGGCGAAATGCATTCAGAATTGGAAGAAGGAACATAATTCTTATTATTAGCTCGCGGCCAGAGACTAATCAAACGCCCTCTTTCTTTTTAATAGAAGGAGATTCTGCCTTCCAAATTACTGAACACTAATCTCATGAATCTTATATTTGCTTGAATGATTTGAATGGAGAAAAACTAGCAAACACCAATCTCAAACATTAATCTCACTAATTTTTTATTTCCAAAGTCATTCATCTATACACACTCAACTTCATGAATAATGATGACCCTAAAAATAGTTAGTAAAAAAATAAAAAACCATATTTATATTACTAAGTGAAACAATTGGTTGCCCAACTATTAAACAAACAAATACAGATTCAGTAAAAAGTTTAATAAACAAATACAGATTCAATAAAAAGTTTAACAATTGCAATGTTAATTGCAGCAAATAGCCAACATGTAGCAATAACATAAGCTATCTCCATCATGAAACATGTTTTTCCAGCTACGTAATATCTCTCTAAATGTCATCAAAGCTAAACAACAAGCTTCTCTACCTTCTGGGCAGGGACTTGTTGCTACGCAACTCTCCTTGTTGTTACTAGCATCCTACAAAATGGATGGACAATAACACAATATACCTTAGGTATATACCTACATTTTCCATATATTTCCTTTATCCATATAGAATGGAAAGATGATGGATATGAGTTCATAATATTTTCCTAGAGAGTACGTTGTTTCTTTCAAAGAAACAAAGTATTGATATGTTCTTTCACTTGTGCCTTAAATGTTCTTAAGGAGATCTTGCATACATCATCCTTAACCTCATAGTTGCATACATCATCCTTAACCTCAGAGTTACAGGGTTATTGGTTCTTCCACAATCATGGAGAATGAATGAAAAGGGATGAAAGCAGACATTTTCTCCCGCCATTACAACAAAAACCATTACAACAACAACCATTACAACAACAACCATTACAACAACATAGGTTTATTTGTTAACATTTTTTTTCAACATGTTATTGATATTTAAAGTTAAATGTTGAATTGAATGTAAAAATTTGATTTTTTTTTTATTCCATTGAAAACAGTAAGATTTGAAAAATGTTAGAATTTTGAGGTTTATTTTAAATGTGGTGGAAAATAAAAGTTTGAAGATAAATTTAGTTATAATTTTTAGTTCCTATTCCCTATTCTTAATGGTGAAAACATGAAATTGGGTAACACTTTTGCCTCTTTTATGAGAATTTGTAGAGAATTGTTTTACTTTCGCATTGATTTTTTAATTTTTTTTTATGGACATATAGGAAGATAAAATTTGAAGTTTGATATGCATATACTTTAAAATATTAGGTAAAGATAATAGGAAACCCATGTGGCCACCTTGTTTTTTAGATATAATTATTCATTTTAGAAAAAAACTATATGTGCACAATATACACATATTACACTACAATATTGACCATGTTTGCTAATTTTCCAGCTTTAATTAACAATTTTTTTTTTTTTATAAATATAGTAAATAAAAATAATAGTTTCATATCGACATTACTTTGAGGTTATCAATTTGAAATTTCATTTAATCATGACCAAGAAATATAAAAATACTCTTTTGAAGAGGACAATGAAAGGAAATGCACTGCGATTTTTTCTATTTTTTTTCTTTCGTGATTTTGACAATATTGTTTTAGGAAATCTAGAGAAATCAGAGTTGCTTGTAAGTCACTAATACTTGGCATCATAATAAAAGGAGTTGTATCAAAATGTTTCAAGTCAATGATTCCAAGACAAGGACAATTTTTAGTATACATATTTTTCTTAAAGAGTAGAAACCTTGGAAAATATTTCTAATTCTTAAAATGCCAACCATAAAGTGTTTGGTGACAGTTTTGTAAAATATTCAAATCTATAAGGATTTTGTATAGTTTCTATAAAGTTTGAGAAATTTTTAGAGTAAAATACTTTTATCCTAAAGAATTTGGGTGAATCATTTTATAAAAAATGGAAATGAATGAATAATATAGTTTCTAGAAAGCTTGGGCGATTTTTAGAGTAAAATAATTTTATCCTAAAAAAAATGGGTGAATCATTTTAGATAAAAAGGTAAATGCACAAATCTTTGTTTGGAAAAAAATATGGAAAATTAGCACCTAAAATTTCCCCATCTACAAAAGTGTTGAAAACCTCAATGAAAACATTGTAGAAGCATAAAAAATTTGGGTGAATCATTTTATAAAAAATGGAAATGAATGAATAATATAGTTTCTAGAAAGCTTGGGCGATTTTTAGAGTAAAATAATTTTATCCTAAAAAAATTGGGTGAATCATTTTAGATAAAAAGGTAAATGCACAAATCTTTGTTTGGAAAAAAATATGGAAAATTAGCACCTAAAATTTCCCCATCTACAAAAGTGTTGAAAACCTCAATGAAAACATTGTAGAAGCATAAAAAAATCAAGGTTCAAATAGGAAATGATGAAAAAATTGCTTGTTGGGATATTATTTGTAGGGCACATCCCTATGAGAGAGACTTATAGATAATGTGAGGGATAAGGTAAAAGAGTTTTGGTCTCCAAATTCTCATGTTTCTAGATAATGTGAGGGATAAGGTAAAAGCCTTTATAAGAAAGAATTTGTTGGTGGCAACAAATTCAAAGAATATTATGATTTGACACTCTTTAGTACTAAGTATCCTAGATGATCATAGATTGTCAAACATCATTGTGAAGTGGAAGAGATATGAATATGTTATGTACAATCATATCATTGATTTAGTCACAACCTGAAAAAGGAATGATATGCTTGAAGAGTGAAAGATTTCATGAAGAAGTTTAAGGATCAAATATACATATATATCAAGCAATCACATAGAGTGTAGTGGAAAGAATTATAGATCAAGAAATCATATGATGTATTTCCTAAAGGGGAGTGATCCAGGTGGATATCGGTGGCCATCCACCTTTTCCAACTGGCTCAAAACAGTTTTCTGACAATTTTGGCAATTTACTATTTTTAGCAGTTTTTCGGGTCCTGAACTTCCAGAGCCGTTTTGAGGCCCTAAACGATGTTTTTTTGGGAAAACGGGGAGAAACATGGAAATTACTTTGATGTTTCTCACACAAAAATTGTAGTCCTTGTATATATCTTTTTAATGAGGTATCGAGCGCCCCAAACGGAGATCGTATGCAAAAGTTACACCCCTGGGAAGTTGACGTATCAACTACCTCCATCGGGGCCCGCAAACCTTTTGGATTTTCATCTTCCGGGGATAGGGTTTTGGATTTTACTTATGTTAAAAAGGCCTTTAGAGCCTCATTGTAACAATCATCTTCTTGCGAATGCGAGTAGCCATCACATCTCTTCTCAGAGACAAGTTGCCACCATTCTAGCGAGTCTTTCACTCTGTATTTTTACAGTCTCTGTACATTTATTTCATTAATAGAAATCGTGTATTACTGTATGTTTTTGTTTATGGTTGCATATCTGATACATTTTTGTTATATTATTGGATATATGTGATATCTCTGTGCATTTATCTATTATATCTCCGCTCTCATTTCATGCCAAAAATAATCTGGATCAGTGGTATTAGAGCAGGCTGCTCTTGATCGTTTTTCAGTGCATGTCCTTGATGAGGTCCGCGTATAGCAAGTTGGGTCTCTATATTTTCTCTCTTGAATACAATCTCTCTCGCACGCCCAATAAATCCTCCATGACGGAAGAAAAGAAAAACGATGGAGCAGACGATCCTATCAATCTGTTGCTTGAGCAAGCTCTCATGCGATAGAGGGACGAAATGATGGAGAATATTTCCCACATCCTTCAACGCCTGCCGATAGAAACATGCACATATTCATCAAACAACCACTTTGGAGGCACCTCATCTTTCAAGGTACAAGTTAATTTTGATATTCTTGTATTTGAAGGACACATAGATGCAAAATCCCTAGAAAAATGGTTAAACCTCCTAGAAGGTTATTTCTATGTTCACAATTTTTCCAACAGAGAAACGATCACCTTCACACTCCTTAAAGCTCTCCCCCATGTCAAACATTGGTGGAAAAATTACTGGGAGTAGAGTTCCACAGAGGAGTCTGGAATATATCGGGCCGATCCCACTTGGCATTTTTGTGTGGATGCGGTAACTGAACAATATTACCCTATTGGCAACTATGAGGACCAATACATGAGATGGACCGCACTGTGGCAAGAGAGGGGCCAAGTAGTTCCGGAGTTCACCAATACTTTCCATACCTTGTGCACCAAGTTGGGTATCAAGGACTCCGAACAACATTTGGTTCTAAAATACCCTGGGGCTCTACACAGACACATCCAAATTGAAATGGATTTTCTGGACATCCCATCACTCAATTCTCCTTATCGATATGTTGTTAAAATCGAGAAGAAGTTTAAGTACCAGAACATACAGGAGTTCAGATCCACAAATCCACAAAAACCAAAGTATGAGAAAGATGGCCCTAACAAACAGCTTCCTGAAGACCAGTATAAGCTACAGGAAAAGAAGGGTCACAGAAAGACGAAGAAGGACACCGGAATATGGTGTGATTTCCATAAAATCCCCTGGCACAACACCGATGAATGTTTCTCAACATAGTCATTGGTGGCTGAGATCAAAGACAAGGAGCCGAACCCTGATTCATAATCTGATTATGAAAATACTGGTAAACGACAGATCATCGAAGCAGACCCCACTACTATTGTCGTGACCACAGCAATTTAACCAGAAGAACCAACATATTCTGAAGAGGGTGAGAGCCTTTTTCATTCATATATGTGGGTGAATGGGACCCCACTTCATTTTATTGTTGATAGAGGAATCCAAAAGAACCTCATCTCAACAGAGGTCATTAAACAGTTGGGATTGTCGACAACACCACACCCACAACCATACAACATCGGGTGGCTTCACCAGGGACAAAGTCTTTGTGTCATCCAACAATGTCAATTGTCATACGACATCCAACCCTTCAAGGATGAGCTATTATGTGATGTTTCCCCATTGGATGTCTATGATGTTCTCTTGGGCTAGCCATATATGTCGAGGCGCCATGCTGTTTATGAATTTCGACCCAGCAGTGCCATTGTTTCTCTGGGGGGTCATCTCTATAGAATACCAGAGGTAGTTTCGACTATTGTTCCACCTAAAAAGTGTTGCAAGGTAGTATCTCATACTATAAAATTCAGCTTCTTCACAATCTGTTCAAAAGGGGAACAAAAGGACACTGCAACCACTATAGCCTCGCCCCAAGCACCTTCTATCCAACAGAAGCAGGTCGACAAGGTTGTAAAAAAGTGCAAAGATTCCTTCTGCACACCATCCTCTCATGTATCTTGACTTTTTGGACAACATCAGCCTCAACAGGTTCGTGACAAACTTCCACAAACTGAGCAACACGACATCTCCAGCAAGGCAAGCAACTCACCAAGATTTAGATTCAGCAAACGCTTTTTCCTGTTCCCCAGGCACTCAATGCAATGAATAACACTTCTTCCTAAGGAGGGAGGATTGATCCAGGTGGATATCAGTGGCCACCCACCTTTTCCAACTGGCTCAAAACAATTTTCTGGCAATTTTGGTAATTTACTATTTTTAGCAGTTTTTCAGGTCCTGAACTTTCAGAGCCGTTTTGAGGCCCTAAACGACATTTTTTGGTAAAATGGGGAGCAACATGGAAGTTCCTTCGATGTTTCTCACACAAAAATTGTAGTCCTCGGATATATATTTCTAACGAGGTATCGAGCGCCCCAAACAAAGATCGTATTCAAAAGTTAGGCCCCCAGGAAGTTGATGTATCAACTACCTCCATCGGGGCCCGCAAACCTTTTGGATTTTCATCTTCTGGGGATAGGGTTTTGGATTTTCCTTATGTTAAAAAGGTCCTTAGAGCCTCATTGTAACAATCATATTCTTTCGAATGCAAGTAGCCATCACATCTCTTCTCAGAGATAAGCTGCCACCATTCTAACGAGTCTTTCACTCTTTATTTTTACAGTCTCTGTACATTTTTTTCATTAATAGAAATCATGTATTACTGTATCTCTGTGTTTATGGTTGCATCTATGATACATTTTTTTATATTATTGGATATCCACAATATCTTTGTTCATTTATTTATTATATCTTCACTCTCATTTCGTGCCGAAAATTATTCGGATCAAGGAGATATTATTAGTTGTTGATTCTTCTAAGAATTACGTATTTGTTGCACAAAGGGGGATATAAAGCAAATATTATCATTTATACCATGTTTTTATACTTGTGCCTATTTTGTATGGACATGTAAAGCCCAATATCAATGTTTGTGATAGCAATATAGATTATAATTAAATGATTAAGAACTGTCATTTTTTCAATAGTGGTGATCATACACATGATACATTTTTTGTTTAACATTGTTTTGATTCATTTATATAGAGTTAACAAATCTATGGTTGTGTTGGATAGCTTAAATCAAGATGATAATTCTTTTGGTCGAATCACCTGTGTTAGCCTGTGACTCCTATATAATCATGAATTCTTACACCACCTTATTGTATTTCACATTAGGGTGAGTGCAAGATGTTCGTGGCCGAAAAAGTGGCAAGGGCATGATTAAGAATGCACACTCGCAGGGAGGCATGCACGTTCTTAGGAATGTGCACGCATTCGTATACCTATAGGTTTGGATATGGAAGAACCTCCATGTGGATAGCCACATAGGTTTAGTGGAAAAAACATGTGCGTGGTATTAATCAGTAAAATATGTGTGGTCCTAATACCGCGCACACGTTATTATTGATAAAAATATTTAAAGCTCTCAAGCGCGATTTGTGCCCATTGTGCACAAATCGCGCTCGTGTTCTCTCATTGGGAAAATATACTGGAGCTAGAGAGAGGAAGAAAGGGAGGAGGGGGAACCATGTCCAGGTATGTTACATTTTTTCTAATTTTAATACAATTTAGTCATTCCAATTTAGTATTTTTCTCCCAATAATGTAAATTAATTTTTTTTTGTAATTTTGTAATTTTAAATAAAAAAGGAACCTAATTTACATGCCATGGATTTTAAATTGAAACATATATAATACAATGGAACCCAAATACAATTTAAACTGCTCAAAATAAAACCAAGAAGATTAAAACCCCAACCCACCACCACCACACAATGTAAACACTGAAATTGATGAGGGGTTGGTTATATTGTGAACCCTTGAGGAAAAATTAAGGGAGACTAAAGAGCCTAGCAAAGCCTCCTTGGCCACTTATTTGTACATCATTATGCATTCCATTGCAAGTGCCCAAGGAGAATTGACCTCTATTTCTGATTATAGGGCACGGATGTATGAGTACTATAGCACTAGTTTGGACAAAAACCATGTCAAAGAACTGGGAATTAAAAAACAACAAATATTGTTTATTTTTAAGGATCTTAGAAATGGACAAGAACTACCATTGACCAGGAAATGCATCTCCATTGACTAGTGCATCCATCCCCAGATTAGTCAAAACTGGATGGATAGGTGGCACATGGTTTTTGATAAACCTCCCTACAATAATAGAAAGATTCCCTTTGTTGGATTCTTATGGGCTGACCCAGGTTCTAACTACAAGATTACCAACAATGCTTCAATCATCGACCCTTCTGGATACTAGAAGGAAACACAACACACAAAGTGCACTACCCAGTCTCACCCGAGATGGCTTCAATGGGTGGCCGCAAGACTTAGGTGTTTGCAACCATTGGATGAGATGTGTATCTCTCTCACAAGCATTATATCTACCCAACTCCTATCCCTCAAATCCCCATTTATTATACTGATCCTAACTCTTACCAGTGACACAACATATAACCAATGATAGAGATTCATTCAATGTTGTGCAATATTATTCCATCTATTATTTTATCATACTTATCATATATCTCATTAACTCAAATATAAATGTAAGAAATGCAAACATTCATACACATGACACAGATATATTTTGGTTCACCCCCTCCTGGGCTACATCCACAAAGATTTATTGCTTTGGCTCTTTATTCATATTCATGTAAAATCTAGTGCTGTGCAATGTACAATTCTTCTGCCATTACATTCGATCTCCACAGATCGTGACAATAAAAACTTAGGGTTTTCTCTCCAATAGTTCCATCTCCATCACCCGCACTCTCTAACCAACAATGACCAACAACAACAACAACAACCACTTCTACAACCACACCCCTATACAACCCTAATACATTCTACTTATATACAAAAATGGGACAAAGCCCTTACAAAAACCCTAACCCTAAGTGGGTTAGGTTTGTACACTTTCCCCTTGACTTAATCTTGACTGGTCCACGATCCAACCGTTCTCCAATTCGGTGCTTGTCCACTTCCCAACTGCTCCACAACAATTTGTCCACTTTGTAACTACTTTTCTCGGTGCTTCTTTTCCTCTTTTTTCTGGCACGCTCCCTATTTTTCTTTGTTTTCAGTGCACTCCTTATTTTCCGGTGCTGCTTTGATTCTTTCCAAAAATTGGCCTATTCCAACAAGCCCCCAACACTGACATCATGAATCGTCCTGAGTTACTCACTAACTCCTGCATTTTTCACCGATTATGTCAACGCTTCATACATTTCAGCTATTTGTTGGCACTGATCTTGAGCCTGACTGCTCATTTCGGCTATGGATTCTACCATTTTTATGGTGACTAGGGTTTTTAATATTTGTCCCCCCTCCAAGCCTATATGTTCTATGTTCAGTTTTGATGCGTTGAGCCTGTCTTGAGATTTTTTGCACGTGCACTACTTTCTCCTCTGCCTATAGTCTCTTCATCTATATTGCAGTCTTGATTTTTTCGGGCAGTGGAATTGCCTTATGTCACTGTTTTAAATCTTCCATTATTGCATGCACTCTATGTTCCATTCCTTGTAGCTCTTGCAAGGTCCCATATTCTAAGAGCTGTGTCCATAGATGGGTGCTCTTCTCCAACAACTATGTTATTCGTTGTAGTGCCTGCGCTATGTTTTCTACAAATATTGTTGCGTATTGCTCTCACTGCACTATGACTTCTGGAGGAGTATTGGGTATTGCACGCTCCTCCATCTCCTTTATTTGGATCTTGTACTGCTCCAAGGCCTGTGTTATTTTCCTCATCTTCTCCTTAGAAGATACTTCCCCCGACCCTGCACTGTCTAAGATGGTTTTAAATACTTCTCTTATGTGTTTCTCCATCTCCTCTACCTTTTGTTGCACTATCTTCTTTTCCTTCCCTTCTTGGATGATTTATTCCTTCAATGTGATG
Organism: Picea engelmannii; assembly: GCA_009831015.1. Taxonomy (NCBI): domain Eukaryota; kingdom Viridiplantae; phylum Streptophyta; class Pinopsida; order Pinales; family Pinaceae; genus Picea; species Picea engelmannii. Next base: position 446,028 of record ML790021.1, on the reverse strand, counting down.
TTCTCTTCCTGCACTATCTGTAATTTTGTCGCATCATACCTTGCCCTGGACTGAATTTCTTGCGTGACACTAATCTTTAATTTATACAACACCTTTGTTGGGATCTTGGCCAATGCCAAGTCCAATGTCTCAATTTCCTTTAGGGGATTATGTGTTTCCTCCTCGTCGATGAACAAAATCTCAGGTGTTATGATAAAATTGGCGCTCCCCTGCGTTGTGATTTGCATTGTTTCTCCAACAAGCATTCCTTCCCTAGTTTTCACTAGTTTATCTTTTTGTGGCTTCTCTTCCCTGATCCTGAACTACTCCAACACAGTTTTCACTTCCTGTACTTGCTCCATAATCGAAGCCCTGTGATTCTCATTATTCTCCCACACCTCTGATAGCCAATCTTCGAATATTGTGGCTACTAGTTCAACATCATATGCTGTCAGTGATGTATGAGGTGGTGCTCTATGTGCCTTTGCCTTCTTCCTGTAGCCACTTCATTTCTCCCCCATCCTCTTTCTTTGGGAATCTAATGGCTCAAATTCCTATGTCATGTGTGTATCCATTCATCTCTCCTTCCCAATTTTTTCCTCCATGGGTATATCATGTGTCTCTATTCGTACTTCTTCTATGCGAACCTCTTCTGTTGTATCTCTTGGTGCGTTCTCTATATGTGGTAGATCCTGCATGGAGCTACCCTGTGGTTTCTTATGCTTCCTTCACTTCTTTGTAGGTGGGCTTCTTCCCCACACCTGGCCCTGTGTCAGCTACTTCTTTTTACTTGTGCCATTATTACCTGTCTCATGTGCAGGGGTTGTTCTATCCCACACCTAATTTTGTATTGTCGGCCCTTTCTTTGGACTGATGGGCACCTTCCATGTCTCAGGCCAGTCCTAGACCTGCATTTGTATATCCTACATCGTGACGCAGTAACTCATCGGTAAGCACTCCTTTTTCAGATACCTTTTTCCTGTAACCACATATTGTGGCGCATGGCCTCAAAATTTGATATCTTTCCAAACTCCTAGACAATCTTTGGTGAAATCCTCCAGGTGTTGACTACTAGCTCCTGGATCTATGATAGGTACCACACAAAGGTATCACTTTTTTCCTTCTTCTTCCTTAGATATGTTTTGCTACTAAGAGAAGTGTAGCAAGCTGCACCACACTTTCCTACTCTCTGTATGTACTTGCTATACACTGGTTCTTTCCACCCCATCAGTGTAATGAGGATGAGTAAACACAAATAATGGAACTCAAAGACCTAATCATGTGTGTCTTTGTAGTCTTCCAGGAAGGAATTGAGCAAGTATGGGGCCCAACTCATCAAGATCCCCTTCGCGCATTGCACTGTAGCTGCTACCACTCCCGCTGACACTTCTTCTTTCCTGCACTTGTGCATTAGTTTGCACCGTAGCAGCCTTGTGGAAAATATTGTCGCAGGATCATTGATATCACTGATTTTTATCCTCCTGTTCCCTTTGTCCGTGCCATATTTCACCTCAATCTCGTCGAAGATGGATTTTTCCTTTGTCTTATGCTCCAAATATTGCTCTAGCTTCTCCCCAGCCATGGGAAACCCAATTATTCCTGCTATCAAATCTACATTGATAGGCACTGGCCTATCCATCCACAAAAATCCTCCATGCACCCTTTCTAGGAGTTGTTTCACACATCCATTGATGTGTTTATCACTCCCAAAATGAGGTATGTCTAACAGGTTCATGATCACTATGTTGTAAAGTCCCAAAATCCATTGTGCAGGTTCCAACAATGGCGCACCTAATGGACCCTCTTCTTTGCAATCCATATAGTTTTGCTGCACAAACTCTGGTAATTTGACGACATCTGCGACGTCATGGTCAGAAAACCTGATACCATTTACCCCTCCTATCATTTCATCATCTACTTTCACTTCATCAAGGATTTTTTGAATTACTGTTTCCAACTCTACATGTGCGCCCTATACACCTTGCACACTACCTTCAACCTGGACTTTCTTCTTCTCCCGCGAGGATGACGCCCCTACCTCTGGTACACCCTTGGGATGTGTTTTGTATTCCTCTTCTGATTCTCGGCCCTACTGCTCTAGACCCATGTTTTGTTCTTTGGTTTGTGGCCCTTTACTTCTTGATGTGTCAGACTATGCTCTTTGTGTGTCTTACTCTGGCTACTCGACCTCCTATGTTGGGTTTTGTTCCTCCTCTACCCGCGTGGTAGTAGGCTCATAGTCTGGCATATGAATTTCATAGACATCCACGATTGTCATCATGTCCTCTATCCTTGTTTTCACTACTTGAGTGTTGGTTCTTGTGTTTTTTCCAACCCTACTCGAAGCTCCAACTCTCGATGGTGACATCCTGCTAAAATTCAGACTACTGAACTATAAATCTCCACTTGCTATCACGAAATATCACTCTCTTGTGATTAAATTTATCGCTTTTTTCTTCTCCTTAGAAACAAACACAAATTATTTCATTTCCCCCCTTTTTTCGACTTTATAGTAAGACAATGTACTGATAGTTGTTTCACACTGACAGTTGTCACTTTTTCACTTTTTCTTGTGCACTATACTTTTTGAACCTGTCTACTACTTTCCAGCACACAATGTTTTCAACACTGTTTTTTCTGCGACACACTGTTAATCCTAACAATCTTATCACATCAGAAACCTTCTAATATTCTCCTATATTTTTGTCTTTTTGTTATATTTCTTCTTTTTATGAATTTTTGTTTTTTTCTTCTAACATCTACTATATACAATATTGACAATCATACCTCCTCTTTCTGTTTTTACCTCAGGTTGTTAGGTCAGCTGTCTTGATACAACTTCATTCAACTTCCATTCACCAGTACTCTGATATTCTTCCCTGTAAGATATTTCAGTTGCACAACATATCCATTTGTGATGGAGTCTACCTGATAAGGCCCTAACCAGTGCATATTGAACTTCCCAGGGTGTTGTAAATACCTGTTGTCATAAAGGAGAACTAAATCTCCTTCCTTAAATATTTTCTTTTTTATGTGCCTATCATGCCAAGCTTTGCCCTTCGCTTTTTGTACTTCTTGGTGAAATCCTGCTAAAATTTTGTCTTCTTCCAGTTCCATCAACTGATCCAATCTTTCATGCGCAAGACCTTATTTTTTCATGTTGGTGATTGCTGCAATGCACAAACTAGGTACTAAATAATCCAATGGACCCACTGCTTCCTTCCCATACACTAGTTTGAATGGTGTATGTCCTGTAATTTTCTTGCATGTAGTCCTATAATCCAATAACACTGATGATACCTTTAAATCCCAATCATCCCTATTGAAATTGCAAATCTTTGTCAATTCATTTTTTAGAATCTTGTTAAAATATTCTACTGTACCATTTTCCTAGGGATGGTAAGGTATGCTCTTCTGATGATGTATCTCGAATTATTTTGTCAAATATATGATTGTAATGTTAATTAAATGAGTTCCTTGATCACTCAACAAAATTCTAGGACATCTAAATCTGGTCACCACGTTCTCAAAGAGAAACCACATTGCATTTTCTGCACTGCAATCCTTCACTAGGCCTGCTTCTTCCCATCTGGTTAAGTATTTTGTCACAGTGATGATGTATCTGGCTTCTGATCTCCTTGTTGGTGGTTTAATGGGTCCAATGATATCCACAACCCATTTATCAAATACATGTAACATTACTTGGGGAATAAGTGAAATTTCATCCCTTCTAGATGGTGTTCCCACCCTCTAACAGACATCACAGTTCTGATATTATTCCTTTCTGACCTTATGAATGTAGGCCACCATAAGCCTATGCATAGCACCTTTTGTGTTTTAGGATTTCCTACATAGTTCCCTCTAGCTATCCCTTCATGTGCTTCTTCTAGCACCATGGAGCATTCATGCTCCATCACACATCTTCTTAGAATTCCATCTATGCTTAACTTGTATAAATGACCTGCAATCATCTGATAGTTTGCAGTGCGCACTACCAACTATTTTTTCTATGTGACAGTAAATTCCTTGGGAGCCATTCCCGTGCTCAAAAATCCAAAATGTCAGCAAAATAATCATCAACAATCTGAGCAGAAAATAAGTTAGCATCAAAATTTTTTCCCTCCAAGTTATTTTTCTCCTCTCCATTAGTAATTATTGACAGATGATATGGTCCTGCATTCATCTTCTCTGATATTACTATGATTTCAAAATAAAATTCCTGGAACAATAACATCCATCTATAGATCCTCCCCCCTAAAATTGGCTTGTTAACTAGGCACTTCAAAGCGGAATGATCTGTAAGAATCTTAAAATGTTGACCCAATAAATAATGTCTGAACTTATGTAGGGCATATACCATAGCCATACCTTCCCTTTCTATAGTATTATAGTTATGTTCAGACTCAAAAATTTTTATACTAGCAAACGATATTGGGTGATCAATGTCTCCTTCACATGGTTGTGACAAAACTACTCCAAGTGCAATGGATGAAGCATCCACATGCACATGAAATTATTTTGTCCAATCTGAAAAGCTCAAAATTGGTTTTGTCACCATCTTTTCTTTCATTATGTCCAAGATCTATTGGCATTCATCATTCCACTGAAACATGATGTCTTTCTTTAGTAACTTCTCCATGGGCGCAGTAATCTTTGCATAGCCCTTTATGAATTTCCTGTAGTACCCCATGTGGCCCAATGTTTCTCTCAACTGGCGCATTGACTTTGATGGTGGTAAATTGACAATAACAACAATATTTCTAGGGTCTAATATCAAGCCTTGTTTACATACAATGTGTCCAAGTATGATGCCAAATGGTGTACCAAATATACATTTATTAATGTTCAAGGAACTATGACATTTCCTACATATTTCTAACATTAACCTCAAAATTTCTACATGGTCCTTCAATAAACTGAATACTGTCCAATCATCTAGATAAACTTCTAAAAATTTATGTATAAAATCCTTGAATGCAGCTACTACTAATCCACAAAATATTACTGGTGCATTCTTTAAACCAAATGACATTACTATGTATTGATATGACCCCCTATTTTGTACCTGTCCTCCAAAGAAATTTTGATCTGATGGTAACCTGAAAATCCATTTGTGAAAGAGTACACTTCATATCCTCCCACATTCTGTAAAACCTCATCTGTAAACGGAGTAGGAAAAGGATCATGCAGGCATACATCATTTAATTTCCTTAGATCCACACATTTCCTATTCCCTCCAATTTTCTTTTCATTGACCATCATTGGAATAATCCATTTTTATTCTTCCACAGGCTCTATGATTCTTGATTATAGCATTCCGTCAATTTCTTATTAAATTTCTTCTTATAAATGCAGTTTAATCTATATGGTCTTTGTCTAACTAGCCTTGCATCTGGTCTAAGGGGTATCTTCATTTCTCCAAGTTCTCTTGCTACCCTTTTCATCTTTGAAAATGTGGCTAGGAATAAATCACCATACTCGCACACTAATTCAATTATTTTTTCCATTGTATCATTGTTCCAGTAATCCCCATGTTGCCTATCTTGGTCTTCTCTTCAATATGAATATTGACCTTTTTAATCTTTATAGGTGTAGTGAACTCTTCTCATTGTAACAAGGGTCCTTCCAACCCTCTTTATCCTTCCCCTTCTACTATCTATATGCCACGTGGGTTTTCCTCTGCTTCTTCATCCTCTGCGGCCTTATAACAGTAAACCAATTGTTCAAGTGTTCTTTTCTGAAATATTTGTCTACTGTCACTGTATCTACCCCATACTCTTCAAATATATTCATTTTTTCCTCTGTATTGCTAGATCCATCCATGGATTCTCACTTTCAAATGCAAAGGTCCTAATAAAGTTTTGTTGCACTGCTCCCCAACTTGCAGTTTCTCTGTGCAGTTCTTGTTCCTCATACCAATTACTAGGTATTCCTTCTAATGTATGAATAAAGTAATACGTCCATTCCCCTAGTGGAATCAATCTCCATTTAGTGACACAATCATTTATGTGATGTCTTGGGTTCCCTCTTCTGTCATACTTCTGTATGGGTCTATCCTACTGACTCCTACCAAATATTATGTGCATCAGTCACTTACACTGATACCAGTCCTGAATTACATTCTTATGTGCACCCCACCATTGTGAAGGTGTATCCCTCAGTGATATATCCAACACTAGTAATATATGACTATCCAAAACCTCTAATTCAAACTTTGTCAGGAAGTTTTCTAGATCGTCCTCTTCAATAAATGTGGGAAGTTGTCTTACTTCTGTCCCAACCCATCTTACTGCGCGTGTAACTCTGGTGCACCTCCTTGTTGTGGTGGGAAATCCCCCTACATAATATCATATAGGGTTATATTATGCATGCAGATATGACCAAAAGAAACCTACTTTCTACCTTCATCCCCAGACCTAATCCCCATTTCTTTTCAGTGAATACATGGTTAGACCAACATACCTTGTTCCAGATGGTTGATGTCGATCCTTCTTCACACTTGACCGCTTGTTAGCAGCTCTCCTCCCAAGGCTGACCTGCATACAAACAAGCAACAAACTACACATGCATTTTACCTACATACTAATGGGTTAAAGATTCAAACATATATTTATTGAACTATGAAGAAATCATATATTGGGATGGGAAAAGCATTTCTTTATTATTAACTTTAATGAATCAACTTACAATGTCAAGACCGGCCATTGCTCTGTGAATCCTGATCCTGTGCTCCTCTTCAAATGTCCTCCAAGTTCTTTTCTTTGTATCTCTTCTTGCACAAGGATGGCTAAAGGGTTGGGACAATGGGAATGTGAAATTGGGTAGAGTTTCTTTACTCTTATTCTCCTCCTCCAAATGGGACCCCTAACCCTTCTTTTATAGGCTAGAAGAAGCTAGGTATTTGGACGAACCCTCGGCCATGCATGGCCGAGAGTTTCAGTTAACTCACCCAAAGCTGTGTGTTCCATCGAAAACTTTCCTTTTTTCGTGCTTTTGTTGGTCCACACGGGCTGTTTTAGGTCAGCTAGTGTGTACACACATGCAGTAATGGAGTAGGGTGTGTGGGCCTTTATAAAAGAGGTTTTTTAAAGTTTTGTTCAACAATGCTTTGGAAAAGAAGGGATATGATATGGCCTGATGCCAGGTAACCATGTATGGAAAAAATTAGGGTTATAACAGATGCCCCCTAATGTGTGAGGTCAGAAGAGCATCTGATGGCTGAAATACATTACCAGTCTTTACCGATGTGCCGAACAAGTGAGCCCAGGGACTAGGAACCGGGAGGCGCCATCTGCAAAATAAAAAATGTCTCACCGAGGCAGGCATACCCATGTTCGAGATAAAAAAGAATCATGGCTACGAATAAAATACACTGTAGATCCATATCAAATAACTATATAAAGTGTAGCCGTGAATAATACACAACAAAGCTACATATCGAAATAAAAAAGATATACATATAAAGTATCCATCTTCTAGAAGCTGATACGGCCTGATGGATGGAGATGAGATCTTCAGAGCTCGAGAAACAACTTCAAAATATTCAAAACTCAAGGTAGGAGTGTAATATGGGTGTACGACTTCACTACCCAGAGGTCTTCGACGACTCATCGATCATGGACTAGATAATCTTGATGATCAGACTGAAGGCTTCATTGATTTTGAACAAGGACTTGATTGGACATTCAGGATGGCCGGGTATGAGGGCAAGAGACAAATTTTAGAGGGGCCGAATCAGGCTTGGTAGAAACTTCCCTTGGACAACAACACGACAAATGATGAGACTTAGGCAGCCTGGCATTAATCATAAGTTTACGAAGTAGGAGGCAACACAAACTCTCCATATGTTTGGAAGAATAACCAAACAGAGGAGGACACAACTCTATGTAGCAAGAACAACTTCCTAAGGTTTTATTACATCCCATAGTTTGACGAACAAACAGACAGATGTGATTTATCCAAGGGCGACTCATTTTGATGCCAACAAAGAAAATACTTTTCCCTTCCTCTTTTTGGGGTATATTTGATTTTTTTGTCTTTTTCAATAATTTTGGAAAAAAGAATAAAGGAATGTTACGTTACAATGGAGGAACGAGTGTGACAAACATACAAGCTCAAGGCACAAGGAAAATACTGATGTTCAAAATAATGATACTCGAGAAAAAATCCTCCGGGGGCCAAGGGTGTTAAAACGCAGAAGCAAACTGTTACAAGGCTGGCGTATAAGGTATGCAAATGCGGTTAACAAAACACACAATGGTAACGTCCTTCGATGTAAGTTTAACGAGCCCAGAGAAGGTAAGCTCGGTGGTTTTTCATATTTAGAGAGTCTGAAAAATCATAAAAGGAGACTCCATTAGGGTACCTTTTTCGAAGATAGTCTAGTCGGTTCGAAAAAGGGGTAAACTAGCACCGATAAGACGTCTATTCAAAACCATTTTAATGAGTGTGATAAGAAAAAGATCACTCGACCATTTTTTCATTTTTAAGGAGTCTGAAAAAATCTTAACTATGGACTCCGTCAGGAATGTTCTTCTGGTCCAGTTAACAAGTGTGAAAGAATAAGGTCACTCGACGATCTTTTCAATTTTAGGGAGTCTAAAAAGAGCTTACCTATGGACTCTGTGGGGGTTCCTTCTTCGTAAGTTTAGTCCCTCAAGCCCGAAAAAGGGATAAAATTATACCTGAGAGTACTCTTCTATAGAACTAAAGTTCCATAGAGTATACCTTTGTTCATACAGTTGACCGTTCGGACCAAAAAAGGGGTAAACTATCGTCGGACAGTCGTGACTTCAAATTTCAGTTTAACGAGCGTGAAATGCCACAAGATCACCCGACAATCTTTTCATGTTTGGAGGGTCTGAAAAAGGGCTTAAAAGAAGACCTGTTATTTTTTGGGAGTCCTGAGGGTGAGGTCAATAGCGAAGAAGAATCATGCAAATGAGGCTCAAACTCGCATTCAAGAAAAAATACAAGGACTCCCGAGCCTACAGTGTTTTAGAGACAACATGGATACCATAATGAAACCAGGATCTACCTAGGGAATCCATGTTCTGGTAAGCTCTACTACCAAGTTGTGAAACTTCTAAAGCAACCATGATGGTTCCATGTCACAACCTGATGGGATCGATCCTATAGAAAAGGAAAAAGACAACAAGATACAAAAGTCAGGGTAGAAACCTAACCTATATGTTCAAGTTGATCCTCGGAAAAAAAATTTCACGGACCGTAAAAAATTACTGAAAACTCCAAAAAACTGTCGCAATACCCGATCATATCCCTCCTATGCAACTCCTGAATCACTCTAAATGGTTTTTGGTATAAAGAAAATGATAAAGGAGGCCAAAAAAGTGACAAAAAGAGGCCAAAAAGTCTATAAATAGAAGCTGGCAGCTCATTATCACCATTGCTGATTTGGAAATTGACTCTGGAGCCAAAAGACCCCCTTTGTCAAAAGCGGTGATTCCGGGAGCTACAGTGGATGAAATGAACTTCTGTTTGGACCAAGTAAGTACAAACTCTCTTATTTTTCATTTTATGTCTTTATTTGTGCATTGGATTTCATTTTTCAGAGGGGCACCGACCTTTAAAAGGTTGGCCCTAGGTCCACGCGGGCTGTCTCACGACAGGCCGCATGTATATTCGGGCAGAGTAAACTCTTCCCACATGTACACGCCACTGTCACCATGAAAACATGCGTGGACCCCCATATTGAATGAAAAAGGCTTCAAAAGAAAGGGTTAACCCTCCTGAACCTTGGTGTTTTGCAGGATGTATGTCCACTGGAGAGAAAGAGAGCATGAAGAGGTTAGTGAGTTGGTAGGGGAAGACCCCAATGCTATGGCTACTTTGATGCAATGTGGGTTGCTCAAGTTTTTCCTATGTCCTTTTATGCAGGGACAACCTAGGATATTGAATTCCTTGGTTGACTACTGGCATCCGGATGCAGAGGCATTAATGTTAGAGGGGCAATCACTGGTGCCCATGGTCGAGGACATTTACTTTTTGACTGGCCTCTCCAGGAGAGGGGAACCAGTCAACTTCCAGAATTTTCCTTCGGGGCCGCATAACATAGAGGAGTTGATAGGTCTATACTTTACAGATGATACAGACTACTCGAGCACGCAGGTTCCCATAAGAAAGATCACTGACTTATCGCTACAGGCGATAGTATTGCTTATTGGTCGAGTTACTGGTTCTGCTACTCTACATCAGGCATCCCGTGCACAAATGAAATGTGCAGTCCAGTGCTTAAATGCACAAGTTTTTCATTGGAGTACCACATTGCTTGAGTGTATGAAAAGGCAGTTGACAGATTGTCATTTGTGGATACATAGGAACTTCAAGTTTGGGACCATTCTGTGTTCGTTCTTTTTTGAGAGAGTTCTAAGTTTTAGTCCTCGAGTAGTGGTACGAGGACATCAGGCCTCTCTTCCTGCTGTGTGTAGATGGGTAGTATTATTTCCGCGATAGGGTGGCGGAAGGACCAATGAGTCCTTCGATGATGACTTCTTCGTGTGGTTGTCACGACAGATCTCGGTTATAGAGGATTACCCATATGTTGGGATTGATTTCTCGAGAGACGCTAAGATACCAGAACCTCCTGGTGAGGAGAGAGGGGATATGGGTAAGTCTCCATCTTTTTAGTTTTTTTTTTTNTGTTGTTTTCGTTATATATATCATTTTTTTTTTATACCAGAGTATTTGATGGCTATATGTTCGTTGTGTGCAGATGTGGGACCAGTGCGACCCACTGACTATGCGAGGAATAGGCATCGTCCTTGTCCAGGGGCTGCACCTGCCGCCGCAGGAGGACCAACAGTAGCAAGAGATCTTCCAGCCAGGGAGGCTGAGAGGGTATTGAGATGAGTCGCGCAGAAATTTACTGCGCTCACTTGCATGGTCCCGATGACAGAGATTGAGGACCTGCCACCATCTATGTAGCCTCATGTAGTGGGGGCACCATGGACCTGGGTTCGATTGTTTCGGCGTTTAGCCAACGCTATGGACCAGTATAATAGGGCCCACAGGCCCTGACCTTAGCTAGACATTTTTACGTGCCATGAGCACTAATATATATTTTTTGAGGGCATAAGCCCTGTGACTCGTTATCGATCATATTTTTGAGGCGCTTGCGTCCATCTATGTACTCTGGTTACTTTGTGATATTATATATGATTTTTTTTTTTGTCTTTTGTGTCTTATGGATCATGTGTGCAAAAAATGTATTTACATGTTTATGTGAATGTTCTTTCATATGTGTGCAAGATGCCAATCTAAAATTTGATTAGCTAGAGTATCTGTAACTTGGTTTAATCTCCTAGGAACATGAAAATATGTAATATAATCAAAGTTTCGTTCTAAGAGACGTACCCTAATGAATCATCGGTGTAAAGTTGGATCATGAATCCGGTATACTCTGTTTAACTGAGACACAACCAATTGAGAATCTAGATAGAGCAGGAGATGAGAGATACCCAATGACAAAGCGTCACGAAGCAACTCAATAACTACACTATACTCAGCGAAATTATTTGTGGTGTCACCTAAGAATATACCTTCGAAGGATAATAACTAGCCTTGAGGTGTAAAGATTACCCAAGCTGCGGAGGCAAGCCTCTGAGTGTGCTGACTAGCACCATCTGCATGCCCAACGAACACCTTGAAATCACTTGACATCTGCCACAGTGATGAAAGATAACATCAACGACATGTCCATAACACTAAAAGAAATTAAAAAGTAATAGTACAAAGACTATACATATGTTACAAAAAGTTACCCACAGTGACCTACCTATGAGTAATACTTCTTGAGGTAGAGACCATTTCTAGGCTCCGCCAAAGCATTCCCTTCAAATTCAACCAGACGATAAGCACCCTTTTTTTAAACCTATTTTATGATGAAAGGTCCGAACCACATGGGTTTGAATTTTCCTGCCCCCAGGGGGTCCTTATCTTGGTCATAGACCAGGACAAGGTCGCCTTTAGAGAAAATACGAAGACGAATGAACCTATCATACTAACACTTGACCTTGTGTTTGTGAGCCTTGTTGGCCAGGGCCACATCATGACGTTGCTTGTTGAGCTACTCAAGGTATACTAACCGTTCTTCAAGTGGAGAAGTGTCTGGCAATAACTGTACTGCCAACTTTCAAGACGGGTTCTGACATTCGATAGGTAAGACTGCCTCCAGCCCGTAAACGAGCTGGAAAGGTGAGAAACCAGTTGCAGTCTTAACAGATGTTCTGTAAGACCATAATGCCGAGTATAACATCAAATGCAAATTTGACTTGGCTGAGTTGGTCATTCGTAATGGTCTTAAGATTTTTGTTCACAGCTTCCACCTAACCATTTTCTTGGGGGTAGTAGGGTGACAAATGTTCCTACCGTAACCCAATCTTTGACATTAACTCGGTCATCATCTGGTTCTGAAAGTGACTACCATGGTCAGTGACAATCTCCCTTGGGACGCCGAACCTTGCTATTATCTGGTTGAATAAAAAGAGAGTTGTAGTCTCTCCATCATCTTTAAACATTGGCATAGCCTCAACCCACTTCGTGAAGTAGTCTACAACTACGATGATATAGTGGTGCCCCCTTGCCGAAGGAGGGTTGCATGTAGTGTAATCAATCCCCAACTTGGTGAAGGGACCAACTGTGATGACAAGAAACATGGGAGCGGGATGTGCCCTCATCTTCCGAGAGAAGATTTGGTATGGATGGCACTTCTTGACCGATTCGATACAATCTTTGAAAAATGTCGGCCAGAAGTAACCTGATCGTAGAATCTTTTGGGTGGTTTCCAACCCAGAAAAATGACCACCACAAGCTCCAGTATGGAAATCGTTAATCACAATAATTGCTTCGTCCTGAGTGAGACATCGACGTAGGATGCAGTCTACACCTCTCCGATACAATGTATCATTGAGTATGAGATAATTCTTAGCCTGATGGAATATGCATCGATGCTCATCACAAGAAGCAGTGGTGGGGCACTTCAAAGTCTGGAGATAGATAATTATATCTCCGTACCAGGGATCTGAAGAGGTGATCAAAAACATATCGCCTCTGATAGGCGACTCTTCGGGCACAAGATCACCTGACTCAACCGGAAGTTCCGAAATAAGTTTTGCGAAGACCAGTGACTTTTTGGACTTCACTGAAACAAAATCTAAGTCAAAATCCTAGAGGATGACTATCCATCTACTGATTTTTCCACCTATTACCCATCGTGTCAACATGTACTGAAATGGATTCACGACAACAATGATGGTGGTCTTGTGAAACAAAACATAATGACGGAACCGTTGAACAACATGGACTACTACCAATGCAAGTTTTTTGATATGAGAATAATTGAGTTCCAGTCCTATGAGGCCTCGGCTCAGGTAATAGATAACATATTCTGAGAACAAGTCATCTTCCTAAACTAAGACCATGCCAATGGTTGACTCTACTGCAGCCAGATATAATAAGAAATCCTTGTTATAGTTAGGTGGCCGGAGTAGAGGGGCAGTTGTGAGTGCATGTTTTAATGCGGAAAAAGAGCGTTGAGTGGCATCATCCCAATAAAAAGGAACATATTTTTTAAGTAAGCGCATAAATCCCTTGGTGATCTCGACGTAGTTAGTGATAAAGCGTCTTAGAAAATTTGCCTTGCCTTGTAGACTCTGAAATTGAAGGATTGTGCGTGGGGGGGGCAACTGAATTATTGCCTCAACCTTGAGAAGATCGACCATGATCCCTGTTGTTGACACTATGAAACCTAACAAATGCCAAAACGTTATGAAGAAGCTTCACTTGTTTGGATTCAAGCGAATCCAAAAGTAGTGACAACGTTCGAAGATAAGTCAGAGGTGTGTGGGATGATCCGTTCTCTTGCAAGATCGAGATGCTAAATCATCTAAATAAGCGTCGACTATTTGCTTGAGGTCATGGAAATAAAAAGACATGGCCCGCTGAAAGGTGGCTCCAACATTTTTTATACCAAAAGGCATCTTACGATACGTGAATGTACCCCACGGACAGATAAATGTTGTTTTGTGCTGGTCTTTGGGTTTGATTTGTATTTGATTATAGCTCGAAAAACTGTCCATGAAAGAAAAGGCCTCGCAACCCGCACATTCATCAATGATATGGTTGATGAAAGGTGTGGGAAAATTATCTTTGGGATAGGCCTTGTTCAAGTCATAGAAGTCGGTACATAAACAAATCGTGCCTTGTTTTTTATTGACTGACACGGGGTTTGACACCCATTGGGTCAAATGGATAGGATAGATAAAACCAGCTTTTAGAAATTTCTCAACCTCAACCTTAATGGTTGCTTCTTTCTTGGGGTTAACTGGATGAAGCATCTTCCAGATAGGCTTGGCATCTGGATACGTTGTGATTTCATGCTCAACTATTTTTGGATCGATGCCTGGCCTTTCCTTGTAAGACCAGGAAAAAATGTCACAAAATTCTTTAAAAAGATCGGTGTAGATTTGAATCTCTCTGGGGGAGAAGTCAGCTCCGACGAAGACATTTTACATGATGCCAGGGTTTCGAGAGATATTGATTATTAAGGTTTCAACGATGGTTTCCATATTACCCTCAACATAAACCTCGTGTGTAGCTAAGGGATTAGTAGGACAAGACCGATCTCCCGTCATAGTCACGGTGAATTCTCTCACTTCAATTCGGCTTAACTCTGGGAGGAAGTATGATCTGGGATGAAGATATTCCCAGGGTTTTTCTGGACTAGTCATTGCTTCTATTATTGCTTCATCAGAGGGCAAGACTAATTCTAATGAATTGGTGTGAGTGAGAGAACCTTGAGCCCAAACAGGCTCTAGAAGTGGATCAAACTCTTGTGCAACAGTTGGATCAGTGTGGGCTGAAGTTTGCTGGACTAAAGAGTACACTACTTCAATTGCGGACAAGGGCATGGACATGCCCAAGTGTCGTGTCCCATCCATTGTGGCCGATGGGGAAGGAAGTATCCACAGATCGTTGAGTAAGTCGTGCAGAATGACGAAACTTGAAAAATATCAACCTTATGGTGATTGGATATAAAATTGATATCACCTTGCGGGGGCGGTTAATCGAAGGTACCCATCAAATATGGGCACAAACCAACCCCTACGTTGATGACACCTGGTTGAGGATTATCAATCATCGGGACCGTGGATGCCCCCAATGCGGGGTTAGGTCTGGAGAAAGACAATTAATCGATGGTCACTATCCGGCCCTCATGTGGAAACAACAAGACCCGAAAAACTATAGCAACCACATCTTGCATGGCATAAGTCCAACTCCTTCCTAACAAAAGGTTATAGTCGAGGGAAGCATCGACTACCTCTACTTCGACACACACGGTCTTCCCTCTTAACTTCACAGGGAAAGAAGGAACGATACCATGTGGTTGGAATGAACGACCATCGAAAGTGGTGAGGAGAGTAGGTGATGAAGACAAAATGGGTTGGCCAATGACCTTCCAACACGCCAATGACATAACGCATTTCGATGCGCCCTCATCAATCACCGTGCGGAAGATATTCCGAGTAAAAGTTTTCATGGGATAATCCACTACTATTTGAAACACTAAGTGGTAAGGCAGACGAGGTTTTAAGTCGGTTGTATCCAGCATGATTGTACCCAGATTACAAGTCTTGGTAGATCCTAAAGCGGTTAACAAGGATTTCCTTTGGGAAGGACAACTTTGGAGGACCTCTAGAGCAGACATCGCACAAGGGGTTTGGGATAAATCTTCCACCACAGAGTAGTTTTGGGCAGACCTTGCATTTGGGTTATGAGAAGCTCTTTTGAATGCACCTTTGGGAATGCATGTCATTGTTTCTCCCAACGTCTTCTCAATCTGTAGAGGAAGAGATGGGAGTTAAACTTCTTTACCCTTCTCAAAAGTGCTTGGTTTATTATAGTCATGCGCTCTATTCAATATAAAAGCGTCACTCTTCACCATATATACATTCACAGATGTGGGGTTGGTTGAAGATGGAGAGGGTCCTTGGATTCTCCCTTCCGTGCTTGCAGAGGCTTGTGTTAGATTTTTCCCATGTTGGAATGGATTGGTTAACACAACAGGCTGTTGCTGTGTCACAAAATTTTGGGTCTCTACAAGCCAGGGACAAAGGTGGGTCGGATGGTCCTCCACGCACAAGTTACATGGATACCTCTCATTCTATTTCTCAGTATTTCCCCCACCAACATTATCGGTGGGTTTCTTATCCCCCTTACCCTTCTTTTGTTGTTTTTTCTTTCCTTCAGGCTGCTGGGCATCCTTTGGATTAGTCGATTGCACTGTGTGTAGATCCGACGTTTTGGTAGGGGGAAAAACCAAAGTAGTAGTTTGGCTGGCCGCTGTGTGTTGTATAGACAATTGTTGCAACTGAGTTGTTAGTTGGTCAACAAGCTTTGTTTGTGCTGAAACGACAATACCATCGACATGTGGTCCAACTCTCTTTCTGTTTTCAACAAGTATTGAGTGTGGTGCATCTGACAAGATCTCGTATAATAAACCAGACTGAGAATAGATTAGCTCAAGTTGTTGAGCTCTCATGATGGCATATTCTTTGGAAAATACTCCCGATGTCGTGACTTTCTTGGACAACTGTGGGACCAAAGACTTAAGAAACCACTCCAGCAGGAATGCTAGTGGGACTGGTACCTTAATTAAACTCTTTCTGCATCTCCATTCTCGAATGTGATAAGAGATATGGTCCGCTTTAGTTTGTGAGAAATTGGCCAGCAATTCGGTGCCAACGTTGTATCTCACAGGCAACTAGAAATGGTTTAGGGAAGCCATCACTAGTTCACCGAAGGAATAGTATCTTGAGCGGTCGAGCTCAATGTACCATTTTGCAGCACTCCCAATGAGAGTACGTTGAAACAATCACAACTGTATGGAATCGTCTTTCAACGAGTTAGATGAGAACCAAAGATGGAAGGTAGTCACATGATCTCCTGGATCTTTATTAGGCTTGGTTTCAAACTTTGGGATATCCGAAGGAAACTTCGTCAACATAGGAGGCCAATGCAGATTGTGACAGATAGGGTCATTCAACAACCTTGTCAAGTCTGGCAAATGCAAGGTTTCCAGGAAAGGTAGTTTGGGTTGTTGGTGATAACCTGGGAAAAAGGGGCCTGGAGTTTGACTGGCACCAGGTTGCCAGGAAAAGTTCGGCTGCTGGCCCAGATTTTGGTAGAAACCATGGCCATGGCCAGCATATGGATTTTGCGTGTGAGGAGACATCATCGACGGATTTCCAAAATACGACATAGATGGTTGGTCATGCATTACATTCGAAGGACTTTGGGAAGGATTGCTCCATGTTGGTCCCATAGGGATAGGAATAGTTCTTTGTTTGGGGTTCCTTTGATTATGAAAAGAATTACCCCAGATCGACATTCCTGACAAGGGAACTGATCCCTACCAAGAATTCCAAGGCCCTATTGTGGAAGAAGTTCCTGGGTGTGCCCCCTGTGCAGGAATAATACCCTGCATAGGAATAGGTTGTCCGAAACCGGGGTTTCCCCCAGTTGGGAAAGTAACTGAAGAGAAGGTGTTGTTACCAAACACACCAAACAAATAAAACAGTGTTGAACCTACTGACATATTATGATAAGGTGGTCCTTGACTCCCCGCTCCAAGTAAACTATGGTGTGCAGGTCGCCCGACGGTTTGCTGATGCGAGCCACCGAGTGAAGGGGACAAAGGAGGTATATGACCTCCCCCATAAGGGAAAGCGTTAAAAGGAGCAGGAGTGCCCCCCATGTGTCCTTTCAGAGGAGATTTAGATCTCCCTACCCCCAGACCTAAAGTCTGTAAAGTGGAGTAGGAAAGTACAGGGCTTGTACCTAAACTAGGCATCCCGTATGAGAACAGAGGGCTTGTCGCACTTGGTGTGAAAGGGGTTGTGGCTGCCGCCAAAGACGGGATGGGACCACTGTGCGATGTAGATGTGGTCGATACCGTGGTGGATCAGACTGGTGATGGTGGATTAGGAGGTGGAAACTCTCCTGTGGTGACAACCGTAGTGGGAATTGAAGAATTCCCAAAAGGAGTAACAACATTTGTTTCCATTGTTGTGTGCAACACTGTCTGGCACTCGTAAGGATGGATCGGTACGATGGTGGGTGATGAAAGATCAGTGGTGGAGGTTTCAGCCATACCAAAAGCTTTCGCTCCAAGGTCTAAAATGGTCGATTCCTCTGGATGTTGGTCGGGCACAATTTCTTGTGACCCGGTCACTTCAAAAGACCCTTGTTGGTCTAGCTTTCGCCTTAGTGGTGGCGGGGGTGGCTCCAGTGTAACCGGAGGTAGGCCAAGAATCCTTCGTTACCAGCGGAGCTCATGATCCTCCACTGTGTGAGAAGATCAAAGACACTCTAGGGTAGTCTAATCGTTAAAAAACAACACACACTAAAAAAGTCCCTAGAAGATAAGACAGGCAAACACTAAATTGATTGGTAGAACAGTTACAACAACCAACAATAGAGAAACTTACTGGTGCAAGTGAAAATCGAAAATGGAAGCACCCTCTAGGTATACTGTGTATGTCCCTAAAAAAGATAGGCAACTAGGTCGCCACCGCGCGAACAATCACCAGGCGGGTACAATCGAAAGTTGGGTAGACCACAATCAGCAGGGTATCGAGCCCGAAACCTGTCATGGGTATCAAAAGCAAGTGGTATGGAAGACAACTGAGGACCTCAAATTGATTTGAGACCCACGAAGCCCCATGGAAAATGCAATCAACGGAATCCCAAAACAATCCCTCTATATGTGTTTTCCACTATGATTGGTCCAGCTTTGGAGGGGTTATCTTCGCTACCTTTCCACACGTGACCTCGTGTTTATCGCCTGTGTTATAGGGGGGTCCCAGATAAATTTCACGATACTGGACTTGGACACTCCCTAACTCAGACTCCAATGTTTGATTTTAATGGCCTTGAAGAGTTTCCTCTCCAACCTAATCCAAGGCCCTAATCCTGAACTAGTTGGTTCAACCTACAAACATAAAAGTCTAATGAATTTTAGATTTAGCGTTAATTTTATGGCTTGTATTATGTCAAGGGGTATGAAAGTGAAACTGATGATGTTTTAAAAGACAAAATTAAAAAATGAATAGAATGTTGGAAACAAAAATTTCACTTAACGCAAATTCTCAACAACTTTTCAAATTTTTTTTTATTTTTATTTTTATAAGATCTTTTGAATCAACAAACTTAAAGAAGGATTTCACTCGACTACGAGCTACTTACGATCTAAGTAAACTATCAAGAACTTAATAAAACAAAGATTTTTCCTTGGCTACTAATGCAAAATCACACTTTTGAACCAAACAAAAAAATGAAAGAGATTTTTTTTTATTTTATTTAAATGCTGATAAAGAAAAAAGGAAAAATACCAACAAGTAAAAAACCAAGAAAAACAATTCTGGCCTAATCTCAGATCGCAAAGAATCACTTCAATAAATCACACACTAGCAACTTAAAAATGACTCTCACACTTGTCTAAAAACCCTAAAGAAATTTTTTTAATGACAACTTTTAAATGAAAAAAAGCAAGCTAAGGCTAAGATCAACCCTAAGCTACTGACTGCTAGGACAGAGATTCAAAAACCTGAGAGGTCTAACTCTTGTCAAGGGAAAGGATGACTGCCTTACCCTCTGTAAAAACTATCCTGCACAAGCACACTATTGACAATCCAACAACAAGCGTGTGAACACAAGTTGTGTAGAGCCAGAGGGCGTGTACATGCGTGTTGGTCTGATACAGGCCACGTGTATCTCTAAAAATCTGAAACAACTAAAAACAAACAATCCAAACCAGGAAGAGACCACTGATATTGAGAACCAAGATCCCTTGAAGGATTATACACTCTGTTTAACAGAAAAAAAGAAAACAATGTAAGGAAAAGAAAACGTAAAACAAACCAATCTGAGACAAGACTGCAAACAACCAAGACTTAGAAAGAATTCTAGAAAACCCCTGAGAATCACTGATTCTGACAGGGAATAGGATGAATGCCTCAAAAAGTTTCTAGAATCTACACGCTACTACTACTTCTTTAGCTAGCATTTACATGCGGGATGTAAGAGAGTAGGGAACATGTACACACATGCAGATCTTATGCAAGCCACGTGTACCTCTGTGGTTTTCAAAAAAACACAGTCAAGCAAATAACAGAGGCAACTGGTATGGAAAACTAGACTCTCTGCTAGCTCAGACTTTGCAGAAACTTCAAAAAACAAACAACAAAACAGTCTTTTAAAACTACCCAAAAATACTCCCAGGAACCCTAGAGACTTCCCCAATATGGTCACCAATTCTGTTGTGGTGGGAAATCCCCCTACAGACTAGAAAATAGGGTTATATTATGCATGTAGATATGACCAAAAGAAACCTACTTTCTACCTTCGTCCCCAGACCTAATCCCCATTTCTTTTCAGTGAATACATGGTTAGACCAACATACCTTGTTCCGGATGGTTGATGTCGATCCTTCTTCACGCTTGACCACTTGTTGGCAGCTCTCATCCCAAGGCTGAACTGCATACAAAACAAGCAACAAACTACACATGCATTTTACCTACAGACTAATGGGTTAGAGATTCAAACATATATTTACTGAACTATGAAGAACTCATATAGTGGGACGGGAAAAGCATTTCTTTATTATTAACTTTAATGAATCAACTTACAATGTCGAGACCATCCACTGCTCCGCAAATCTTGATCCTGGGCTCCTCTTCAAATGTCCTCCAAGTTCTTTGCTTTGTATCTCTTCTTGCACAAGAATGGCTAAAGGGTTGGGACAATGGGAATGTTCAATTGGGAAGAGTTTCTTTACTCTTATTCTCCTCCTCCAAATGGGACCCCTAACCCTTCTTTTATAGGCTAGAAGAAGCTAGGTATTTGGACGAACCCTCGACCATGCATGGCCAGCAATTTCAGTTAACTCACCCAAAGATGTATGTTCTGTTGGCAACTTTTATTTTTTCATGCTTTTGTCGGTCCACACAGGCTGTTTTAGGTCAGCTAGTGTGTACACACGTTTAGTAATGGAGTAGGGCACATGGGCCTTTATAAAAGAGGTTTTTTAAAGAGTTGTTCAGCAGTGCTTTGGCAAAGAAGGGATCCGAGATGGCCTGATGCCAGGTAAGCATGTATGGTGCAAATTAGGGTTATAACACTCCTAGTAGAGACTTCATGTAATCTTTTATACTAATTTTATACCCCAATATTAGAATCTTACATGACATAATTAAGACTCCTCCAACTAAGAACTCCATCTGCAGTTGGATTCACATAGTCTTCATATCGCGTAGTAGTCCTATACAACTCGTTCACATCATCCTCTAGAACACTGTCAGTCACAGGTTCTACATATCTTTCACAATTTGAGGGATCTAAAGGTTCTACTACCCTAAAGTTCCCAACTTCAAATATCATCTTTATAGTCTTTAAATTAATTATGGCTCGATTATCAAAGGCCCGATCGATTCCCAATAGTGCTGGAAATGGTATAGACTCATCCACCATATCCATCACTTCAAAGTTTGTTGTGGTGCACACACCATCTAGATCCACTTTTGAACTCTTCAATATACCTATGGGAATCACTCTCTGCTAGTTTTCTAGATTCAATTGGATATAGGAATAACCTAGTGTAGGTTCTCCCATTGCTTCCCAAGTCTTCTTTGTAAAAATGTTGACATTTGATCCTAAGTCTAGGATAACATTTCCCATGTTAAAGTCTCTTAAATTTGAATTTAATCTAAACTCTCTGGTAGTTCTTTTCTTTCTATGGAATTGATTAATATTCTTTGGTTATGTTACTACCCCTTCCTCTATGCTATTTTTATCAAGAATACTTTTAAACAAATCCATGACATTCTTATCATTAAGTAATTTAAAGAAAGATTCCATAAAATCCTTTAAGTTATTTAATTTATCTCTTTGCTCTCCTCTGTAAGTATGATCCAAATACTGAGGCATATAAAAAATAGGAGTATCATACCTCGATGTAGTATTCAATGTGAAGGCTTCATTCTCCTTCAAGAACTCCTTTGCTTCCTTGAATGTTTCCTTCTCCTTCTTTTCATCAAAATGTTGTTATGGTTGGGTGTTCTTCTGAATCCAACAATGATATTCCTTCTTATGGTCATGTGCATATGCTCTTTTCTTCTCTCCTCCTCTAGTCACTATATTGATGTTCCTCCCAGGATCCCTTATTTCTACAACAATCCATTGAGCATTTTTGTTATTTAGATTCCTATTCTTCTGGATCTTTGTCATTAACTTCGAGCACTCTTCTGTCACATGATATGTTGTGTGATAGTACATACATGTTGTTGGTTGAGGAAAATATCTTGCATAATGTGCTTGTTGTTGACAATTATGGTAGATAATAGGCCCTCTACCTCTTCCCATTCATCCTCTTCCTCTACCTCTGAATCCTCCTCTATTCCCCTATGGATTCATGTTTTGTTGATGATATTATGGTGCTTGATTATATTGTGGGGGTTGTTGAAACTGCAGAACTGCTTGAAATTGTTGCACATTACCAAATTGTGGCATAGTCTATTCTTACATCAACTCAACCTACATCCTATATGCATATGTGGTTCTTTCCTTCATTAACTCCATATTTCTACAATTTTTGTCTTCATGTCCCATTGACTTACAAAAGTTACACAAATTACTCTACCATTTTGTATTGTACTTCTACATCATAGGGAAGTGATAAGGATCATGCCCATGTGTATTGCATATTTCACACCAAGGCCCTATTGTCGGCAATGGATTTGGCATCCCTACTCCAAATTATTTTGAAAATGTAGGACACTCATTCTTGTGATGTATCTATGATCTGCACAGGGTACACCACACTGTTTCTCTTTTGTCCCTACTTTTATTCTGGTTTAATTACACTGTCAAGTTCTTTAGGTATTCCTTCAGCTCCTCTATAGATGGATCTATCTTCTTATTCTGATTCTCCTCTAACTGCATTGCTACTGGAAGTGCCTCTTCCTAGTTTTGAAATTTATGTTGTCTCAATGGATATTTGAACTATGGTAACAAATAATTTATAAACAACTGTATATGATGCATGTAAAAAATGAGATACTTCAACTTACCTTTCAATGTCTTGAACTTCTGATCGATGTCCCATACAAAATCTCCTAGTTTCTGTCTAACCTCAATCATCTCATTCATAAACTGATCCTCTGATTTTGGCGTTTGAAACTCATTGATCAGTGCATGTTTGATCTCTTCTACTATTCCCGATGCACCCTGTGGATCGTTTACTACTTGATTCATGTACCAATGCAATGCAGAATTTCTGAATTTTATCTCTAGCTGTGCTAATTTTGCTGCCTCATCAGTGATTCTTTTTTATTCCCATATTCACTCACACATAAATGGGTGATTCTATGGGTCTTATGTTCCATCCCCATGGTACTCTGGTAATATTATCATTGGATCTATGCATGTCATTGTAGAATGTGTTGTACCTACTTCACGTGATACTGCTATCTGTGTACGATTGTTCGGAATTGAACTTCTACTAGTAGTTCTGCTGGTACTTCCACTTGTACCCTCACTTCTATTTTGATATCCTATATTCCTTTGACTATTAGTCATTGGTTCTCTAAAAAAACGCTTTCTTTGTTGATGTGTTAGTCATACATGGGGTTGTAGGTTCTACTTTGACTTGGATCTGAACAGGGGTACTTGCTTCCACATTATATATCACTCCTATAGTCTTCCTTTCATATGTGGCATGAAATATTTATTCAATGTTATCCACAACATGAAGATCCTCTACCTCTTCCTCATCATTCTCCAAGCCTTCCCTCTCGACTACAACTCTTTTCTTCCTATTAAGATTATACTGGTAAGGCCTTCCACTGCATGTCATTCCTCCCTTGTGGATAATTTCTTGGATATCCTCTTGATCCATCATAATGGGATATTTCTCTTTAATTCGATCTTCTCTATCCATTTCCCCCTCCATCCCATACCTTCCTTAGGTTTCCCCTAACTCCCCCATGCACGCAGGGTAGTTTAGTTGTCTGATTCCATTGTTAATACCCCTTTATCATGCAATAATATTGTGATCGATGTGTACAACGACCTGATGTACCTTCCCCTTGGACCCTTAAGAAAATCCTACTCTGCTACACTATAATACTTCAATGTATCTACTAGGAACTCAATGATATACCCCCCTA
Organism: Picea engelmannii; assembly: GCA_009831015.1. Taxonomy (NCBI): domain Eukaryota; kingdom Viridiplantae; phylum Streptophyta; class Pinopsida; order Pinales; family Pinaceae; genus Picea; species Picea engelmannii. Next base: position 421,807 of record ML790021.1, on the reverse strand, counting down.
TAATGTTGTCTAGCCAGAAATCTATTGCACACAAGCATTTTCTATTCGCCCTCTTCAACCTCAATATACTTTCTTCTATCCACTCAACTTATCTAACTCTATTTGTTGGATGGGTATCTTTCAACCATGTTATCCAATCCTTCAATAGAGTGGGAAACTCACTAAAGAAAATTTCATGTATTTCGGTGAATACGTATCTTTCTAAGTACTATGTTGGATTAAACCTAGGGATTCTATTATCTTTGTGGGAAAAATCTAGTTATTGAATTGTCAACCATCTTTCAATATCTACTTTCGTGGGATTCCAACCTACAAACATTACCTTTCTTAAACCCTCATGTTATACTGCATGATACATCCCTCCTGATCTAATCTTTTGAGTTCCAATCGAAAACAAAAACCATTGTTGGCTACTTACGGGCTGACCGAGGTTCTAACTATAGAATTACCAACAACCCTTCAACCATTGGGCCTTCTGGATACTAGAAGGAAACACAACGCACAAATTTCACTGCACGGTCTCACCCGAGATGGCTTCAATGCATGGCTGCAAGACTTAGGTGTCTGCAACCATGGGATAGGATGTGTATCTCTCTCAAAGTAATTAGATATACTCAACTCCTAGCCCTCAAATTCCCATTTATTATAGTGATCCTAACTCTTACCAGTGACACATCATATAACCAATGATACATATTCATTCAGTGTTGCGCAATATTATTCCATCTATTATTTTATCATATTTATCATATAGCTCATTAACTTAAATATAATTGTAATCAATTCAAACATTCATGCACATGATACATATATATCGTGGTTCACCCCCTCATGGGCTATGTCCACAAAGATTTGTTTCTTTGGCTCTTTATTCATATTCATGCAAAATCTAGTGTTGCGCACTATATAATTCTTTTGCAATTACGTTCTATCTCCACAGATCGTGATAGTCAAAACTTAGTACTTCCTCTCCAATAGTTCCATCTCCATCACTCACACTCTCTAACCGACAACAACCAACAACAAAAACAACAACCACTTCTACAACCAAACCCCTCTATAGTCCTAATACATTCTACTTATATACATAAATGGGACAAAGCCCTTACAAAAAACCTTAACCCTAAGTGGGTTAGGTTTGTCCACTTTCCCCTTGACTTAATATCGGCTAGTCCACAATCCAACCGTTCTCCAAGTCGACACTTGTCCACTTTCCAACTGCTCCACAGTAGTTTTTCCACTTTGTAACTTCTTTTCACGGTGTTGATTTTCCTCTTTTTTCAGCGCTCTCCCTATTTTCCTCTGTTTTTTGCGTGCTCCTTATTATCCAGCGCTGCTTTGATTCTTTCCAAAAATTGGCATGTGCCAATACCCTTATATATTATGAGGAATTTATGGGATGATTTTATTATGAGTAAGCATGTCAACTAATTTGACATTGGTAAATTCCATGGGGTGGGTCAAGGGTCCACACAAGACCGAGAGCATGCCAGGCGGTACCCCGAGTTAAGTCCCCATCCCCCAGGAGAATACCTAACCCCCCCTACCCAATATCCTCATGTTGTATAGAAATTGCAACAGGTACAACTAGCCATCTCATCATTGACTCGTAGCCTACTGTAACACAATATCTTTGTTGCACTATCTCAGCAGGAGGTGCCTGGAAGTGACATTCATAGAGGAGTTGGAGCTTCAACATGCATAGGAGAGTAAAGTGGGGAGAGGGAACATGGATATATCAGTTTTCCATGCGAACCTAATAGCTTCTCGAGTTGTGGGAAGATATGCTATGGGCCTATAGATCCTAGTGGATAGCATAGCTTCATGGATGAGGTTAGTATCTTAACCCTCTCTATGTTCTTCATTGTTATATATTTATTTTGTATTTTGTGTATTTATATAGATATTTGATTGTATGTTTTTTTGCAATTCTTTTGTCCCACATCAGACCCTCTACGCCTATGGATGCATCAGTTCCTAGCCCCACCACTGTAGGGACCGTACTTAATTAAATCCAAAATTTAGTACATCTAAACATATAATTCCTTTCTAATACATAAATAATTCATTCACCATCATATAAGCATAAATATTCAAYRGAATTTAACATTTATCTACAACATGAAAATAACTCAACAATTCATAAATAAAATACYTKCTTCTGATGCTAATTCTCGYCGATATGGTTGTCCTTTSCTTGYTGCCTTGCCTAGCCTGATGCAYTGWCCAACTYTTCCCAAACCGACTAACCTCCCARCCAKCTAGGAGMAGCCTATCCGGCTCCCTAGCTCCAGGAAACCRAAAGGAATCCTGGCCCCCGTGCYSAAAACCCCCAGCAACMYGGTGCCCCCTGCAATGATTCACCCAAAAACCAAACTRCTCAAACYRACCAATATCCCATAGAAAMATATGTCACAKAAAATCYTCCTRCCCTCCAAATGCTCCCTCAAAATGMTTCCTCCCCAAAAATAATCATCCCCCCCSATTTCCCRTAGGACTCTTCCRTCATATTCCCCCTTCACCGACTCTCCTMCCYCTCATTAATTTCCTTCTCTCCTCCTTTATTACCCTATCCCCTTCTTTATTATCTTATCCCCCTTCTTTATTATCTCATCCCCTTTCTTTATTATCTTATCCCCTCCATTTAATGCCCCCCCCCCCTTCATACACAAGTCTTTAATTAAATAAACTAAAATTATTAAGCCCCTTTAATTCATTACTCAAATATTTAATGAGCCTATTAATTAATTAATTAATCATCGACAGGTATGAACAATTAATTAATAATTATTGTTTAACTCAACATATTAGGACAGTCAGATTATCAAATTAATTAAAATTAATAATACATATGCATCTATTTAACCAGGGTTGTTACATACACTCACCCTTCAAGAAACTTCGTCTCGAAGTTAAGGTATCTCATGGTACAAAGGAAAAGAAACATGGTTCACACATTCATAACAATTAACAGACACTATTAGTAAGTAGTCACGAAAACTCATACATACTAGTGTACATGTACAAGAAATGCATGTGTAGCTAGTACATACAAGTCTCGTGCATGTACTAATAATCAATAAATATCACCCTTTAGTAATTTATGTATGCATCCAATCCAATCAATGAGACTAGTCTTTTATAAAAGACAATAAACCAATCAAATGTTTGAGAAATCCTTAATTACAATTATCCGGTTCAACAATTTTATTTAGACAACTGTTGTTTAATTACGTAATTATGAATATTCATATATAAACATTTTCTTTTTAGAAGGGAAAACATCAAATTTCACCATCAGACAAATCTCCATACTTTCTCAACTATTTCTACTCATCCTTCCTCCCTAACTTACTTCCATCTCCATTCCTATCCTTCCTCTGCTGGACTATCTTGGAGTGTCAACTATATTGACCTAACTCCAAATAGAACCCGTAAGCGGAAGTGTCACTGTCTCGACCAAGATTCCCTAGCAGGAAACTGATAGTCATCATCACACGTCTTGGGGAGCATGAGATAACACTGTCCTCCCATGACTTCAGGTTTCGGAGGATACACGGTGGGAAATGCCTCCACCCCTCCTAATCATAACTAGGGTCCACACCCTACAATGGAATATACAGTGGAACTTTGTTGCTGGGGGTTTTGTCATCGTTTATTTTGTTTTGGGCAGTCTCATCACCTAAAATCCTGCACTGGTCCACATATCATAGCAATGCATCCAAACCAATATAATTTCACATACAAATATTCGTACCATAATGTTTCTCGGCTAGTGGTCATGACATTCACTTTCATCATAATCATCCCTTGGCTATCTCATAGCCCATGACTTGCAGATTAGTCTGTAACACAAACTCATACATTTCTATGTATTATCATCATGTAATTGCATACAATCATTATTTCAATTCGGTATCGATGTACCAACAACTTAACACCAAAGTTTTCAAGTTGGAAATAGATCTCATAATATCCCATAATTCAATTTCGTCACCCCTTCATAACTGGAGATTGGACCTCGACACCATTCCTGAAAGCGCTTGGGCTATGCAATCAGTCGTGGGTTTAAGACCCGTGGACCTCCAAAATGTTTTTTTTGAAACTTGCCAATATGAGGCGCCGACCGGAAATTCCAGGTCTTCAAAATGTTGCTGCAGCTGGTGGTCAAAATCCTTTCCTGGGCCAAGGCCAAAAGGAAGTTTCATGTTCATCTTTCCAGGAGTTTTTTAAAACTTTTCCATTCTATTTTTCAAGGCAAGTCAACAAATCTTCACAATCCCTCGAGTTTTAGAATATTATTAGTTATTAAATCATATTATTTAATGTTTTAAGTTCCACTGGTTTAGAAGAACTTTGGTTTTGTTACATATTTAAAATTTGTATGTGATGCACCTGAGCACCCCGATTTAAAAAAAAAAATCCCATCCTTGCCCTGCATCCACTTACCGTGACAACTTAGCTTATGCATACCTAATCTATATGCATATAGCTTTACATTACCTTTGATAAAATTGTTTTTTGCAAATTGTATCAGCTATCACAGATGGCATTTATGAATACTTTAAGTTGCAAAATACAGGAAAATGGTAAATTTTGGGCAAATCGACTATCAAATTCCAGCCTGCTTACTATAATAGTATAATGATATTTTCTCATTACTATCATTTTAATGTTTTCATCATTAATTTTTTGTGTGCTTATATTGAGCAGGAGAATCAATCCCTTGACACACCCACCTTTCTTCACCAAAGAACAAAGTGGATCTACATTCCCTTCTTTTACTATAGTGTAAGATATCTTGGCAATATCCTTTTGGGATTTCGTTCACACAATCAATATTTCTAGTTTTGTCTTCTGTTCCTCTTCATCTTTTGCATCTCTTTTCGTGTTTACCAAACACTGTGCAACACTTTCTTCTTTCATTTACTTTTACTATTCATGGCCCTACTTTCCTCTTCCATTTACTTTACTTTTCAATGGACTTTGCCTCTGTGAATAGAATCGGTTAGGTCAGATTGCTATTTTTTTTTTCCCATCTGAATAGAATAGGTAGATCACTATTTTTTTTTTCCTTTTTGAATATAATAGGATAGGCCAGATTGCTATTTTGTTTTTCCCATCTGAATAGAATAGGTAGATCGCTATTTTGTTTTGCCTTTATGAATATAATAGGATAGGCCAAGTTGCTATTTTGTTTTGGGCATATGCTCATCTCCATGAAATTTTCTCCTTTTTTATCAAAACATAAAGCCAGTCCACCTGCAAACCACCCATCTCCATGTTATTGATGTACAATTTTTTCCATATTAAGCACGCAACCATCGGAAAATGTAGGGACTTTAAATCCTTATGCCATTTACAGTGGTAGGATCTATTTGTTTCTTGATCTACTATATCTATGAAACTTAACTGGCATTGAAACATATCTCAAATCCAACACTGATCATGCAATATTTCCTGCCAAGGTTTTCCTTTAAGATTTTTTTTCTTTTCAATTGGTCTAGCAGAGAAAGATAATAAAGCAAAAAGTGAGAATTTTCATTATGAAAAAGCTTATAGGCTCAGAGTAGGGATGTCTGGGTGAATGCTTGTATGGCAATCTGTGAGAGACCTCTCGGGAATGAGGTGGTGACCATACGTTCTTAGGAAAGTTCTCATGTCTTATGTTGAAGAGTCTATTTTATCACTAAGGTTTGTTGAAGATTTCTGCAATCTTGTTCACTACCTGGTTTCCTAGTTTACATAGTTGCTGTTGTAGTGCCCTAAATTATTGTTTTGCATAGTTAACTCTATTGTTGTCATCATAATGTTGTTATTTCTAGAAGATTTTATGTACTAGAGATCAACATGTTGTTACAGAGATATTAGTTTGTTGTTGATAGACTTGGCTGCTGTTTTGTATTTTGTATTTTGTATTTTAATCGATGAAGTTTTTTTTTAGGTAAGAGCTCTAAAAACATCACCGTGAGGAATTTATGTTATAAATGTAATTTGATTAACCTTAGAAGTAAGCAGTTATTGGCAAATGATGCAACACATAGTTCAACTGAAAAGGCTTGTTTATATATAGATCTGTGTAACAAAAAAAATGTTTTTCGCTTGCAGGCTAGGTGGGGCTGAAGCTGGAGCTTGGATTTTCATCAAATTAAGGGTTTCAGGGTTTCACCATAGCTAAACATAAGTGTTTAAATTATGGGTGGGTAGGTAGGCCCTTGGCTCCAGATTTTGAACCAGGGCTCTGATACCATGTGTATGGATCGTAGTCCCCATGCCCAAAACCCCCAGCAACCCGGTGCCCCCTGCAATGATTCACCCAAAAACCAAACTGCTCAAACCAACCAATATCCCATAGAAACATATGTCACAGAAAATCCTCCTACCCTCCAAATGCTCCCTCAAAATGCTTCCTCCCCAAAAATAATCATCCCCCCCGTTTCCCGTAGGACTCTTCCGTCATATCCCCCTTCACCGACTCTCCTACCCCTCATTAATTTCCTTCTCTCCTCCTTTATTACCCTATCCCCTTCTTTATTATCTTATCCCCCTTCTTTATTATCTCACCCCCCTTCTTTATTATCTTATCCCCTCCNNCATATGTAAGTCTTTAATTAAATAAACTAAAATTATTAAGCCCCTTTAATTCATTACTCAAATATTTAATGAGTCTATTAATTAATTAATTAGTCATCGACAGGTATGAACAATTAATTAATTAATATTATTAAGAAATAATTATTGTTTAACTCAACATATTAGGACAGTTAGATTATCAAATTAATTAAAATTAATAATCCCTATGCATCTATTTAACCAGGGTTGTTACAACCACTGATGCAACAATAGAGGCATCATGTTCATTGGGTGCACCGTACACACATGTATGTATCACATTTGATAGATTTAGCATAGTCATTTCTTTTTTTATGACATCCTCATATTTTTTATATGTTCTCTTGTTTCTATAGTATTTGGTACTAGGTGATGTTGGGGAATGTCCATCTAGGATGGAAAAGTCACCAATGTCACAAGTATCATGTGCAAGTTGAATATCGTATAATTCTCAAATTGTTTGTGTTTATGTTTTTGAATTTTACTATTTGGTACTAATAGTTCAATTTTATTCATATGTATGCAGGACGTCGATATATTTTCTAGGTATATTAGTATTTCACTCCCTGGGAACCTGGGTGTCGCTTCTGGGTTGCCTTTTTCTAGGCCTAGGGCATTGGAATCACTTGTACAACATGTGAGGGTCCATCACATACCACTTGTTTTCCACCCACCCCCACCACCACTTTTGGCCCCATCGATAGAGACTGTCACAATAGAGGTTGTCTCGGAGTAGGTTGTACAACCTACTACTCCATCTGCCAGTGAATATCCATTAATGCTTGAGATATTCACGATGAGATAATGCATTGATAACAATTTTTTACGTTTCATGAATTTTTTTATGCATATTTGTTTAATTTTCTTGACTTGATCCTTGTAACTGATGCAAGGTGGATTTTCAGAGAAATTGGGGTTGTAGAGGAGGGTAACACCCTCACGATTGGCAGTTTCATATGTAGTGAGTTGTCTTAGATTAAATTACAAAATATGAATTTGTATGTCTATTAATTCATTGATGAAAAAAAATTATAACATTGTTTATTCTTTGTGCAGTCTGCAGAGTGTTGAAGTATTCCTAGGCCTAGAAAATATTGAGGTTCATGCTTGAGAAAGAGAAGAAAGATATATTTCCATAATGTTCCTAAGGGTGGCGAGGCTGGAAATGGTCAATGATTTACCAACTACTTCCATTTTGTATCTAGGCCATGATATAGATGTTTTTTTATGTTAGGGCACTTGTTGTCACTTTGTATACTGGGCACAAGTTTCCATTTTGTAAAAAATGTACAATTTAGATGATGTTGAGTATACACACACACACACACATTTCATGGCACTTTTTTTTATGAATCTCATTTTTTCTACATTCGATATTGATGAATATATGAATTTCAAAGTGTTTGAGTTCCAAAGTGTATGAATTTTATGTGTATTAATCCCTTGATTTGTTTCTAAAGTGATTATAAATACTTTCATTACGCATTAAGGAATACCTTATCGTGGAAAATATTTTTGAGATCTAAATCCATAAGCAATTAGTGGTTCTCAAATAACATTGCTTTCTAATCAACCATGTATCTCTACATCATCGATAGATCATTCGTTTTGATTTATTTGCATGAATGTTGTGGATGTTCATATTCTAACTCACAACCAACAATATGGACTACCTCTTGAATGATATCCATCTAAATCCAATTAAAATCCACACTCAAATAGTGGTGACTTGAAAATATTGTGACCTTAAAAATGACATATTACAATAATTTATTATAGAAATAAATTTTGTCATTTATCTTCTACATAATTGCACATCAGTTAACAATTTCAGCTCAATGTTATTTTCTAGGGAACACACATTATTCCCCTCTTTCTATGCATGATATATATAAAATCATTTGATTTATGTGTAACCCTTCATAAATACCCAAAATACTAGTCAATGACTCATTAATGCACATCTTTGTTCAAATTGTATAGTGGGTATATGTAAATTTTGTTAAATGAGAGAGTTCACATGGAAAATAGATCTTAGAATGGGTATCATTTTCCACCTACAAATAAAGGTTTTGAGGTTACATTTCATGACACACAATAGAAGGCAATGCTATTCTACCAAAATTCCTCTAGGGAGACTTGAAACCATTATTATTTTCCCTTCACCATCTATGCGATTTTATTTCACATTCCTACCCAATTTTTGGGTTAGAGCAAACAAGGAGACAAAGGACCCTCCCAAACCCAATATTAGAGACCTATTGATGACATGTCATTTCCATGCCATTGTCATTCCTTTCCAATTCATTCCATTCCATGCCATTGCCATTTCCACGCCATTAAAAAACCTTTCCATGCCATGCCATTTCCATTTCCACGCCATTGACAAACCTTTCCATGCCATGTCATTGCCATACCTTGCCAAGCCATGCCATGCCATGCCATGCCATTGCCATGCCATACCATTGCCATGCCATTTCCATGCCTTTCAGTATCATGCCATTTCCATGCCATTCCATTTACATGTCATTTCCATGCCATGTCATTTCCATGCCTTTTCAAGCCACCATTTTCATGTATCTTCCCATGCCTCGTCATGTAGTTTCCCAATTTAACCTATATAACAATAAATATAACTTTCCATTTTCATGCCATAACATTTCCAAGGCAATAAATGATATTAACTAAGTTACAAAAAGATAAATATGACAACCCTTAATACAAGTAATCATTAAATGAAAGGGGCATGCAAATGAAAGCCTAAACTAGGGTTTAGATAACAGATGCTTGCTGAAATTCAAGATGACACATAATATCCCTAGAATATTCAAGACATCAAGCCCTAGAATATTCAAGAAAGCATTGCTATGCCTACCAATCAATGCCATGGCATGCCATTTCCACACCATGACATTTTCATGCCTTGCCGTGTATGGTATGGTATGGTATGGTATGCATTGCCTTGCCATTTCCTTGCTGTTGCCTGCATTTCCTTGACATTGCCTTGTATGGTATGCATTGGAATTGGTATGGTATGATATGGTATGGTATGCATTGACAATGGAAATGGTATGCATTGGCAATGGTATGGTATGGTATGCATTGACATTGGCAATGGAAATGGAAATGGTATGGTATGGTATGGTATGCATTGCCTTGCCATTTCCTTGTATGGTATCATTGGAAACGATATGGTATGGTATGAAATAAAAATGGTATGCATTGCCTTGCCATTGTATGGTAGGTATTGGAAATGGAAATGGAAATTGTATGCATTGACTTGACATTTTATGGTATGCATTGGAAATGGTATGGTATGGTATGGTATGCATTTCCTTTCCATTTACTTGGATGGTATGGTACGGTATGGTATGCATTGCCTTTCCATTTCCTTGTATGGTATGAATTGGAAATGGTATGATATCATATGGTATGGTATGCATTGGAAACGACAAGGCAATGCGTTGGAAATGGTATGCATTGTCTTGCCATTGTGTGGTATGCATTGGAAATGGTATGGTATGGTATGCATTATCATTGGCATTAGAAATGGAAATGGAAATGGTATGGTATGGTATGATATGCATTGCCTTTCCATTTCCTTGCATGTTATGGGATGCATTGCCTTTCCATTGCCTTGCATTGTATGGTATGGTATGGTATGCATTGCCTTCCCATTTTCTTGTATGGTATGCATTGACAATGGTATGGTATCATATGGTATGGTATGGATTGGAAATGGAAAGGAAATGCATTGGAAATGGTATGCATTGCCTTGCCATTGTATGGTATGCATTGAAAATGGTATGGTATGGTATGGTATGCATTTCCTTGGCATTGTATGGTATGCATTGGAAATGGTATGTGTTATCACATATAGCTGTCAAGAGGTCGCAGGATGACCATGTCCGTGGTATGCATAGATATCAGCCTTAATCACAAAGCACAACATTCAAAGAAGTCCATTTTGGGCTTGAATCACCAACAAGAAGACAAGCTCAATTTTCAATGACGAAAATCCCAGGTGTAGTTCATATCAATGACTCTCGGGCAATCGGGAGTTCAAAGTAGTGCAAGGATTAACAACTAGGAAGACTAACCGAAGTCCCGAAGTAAATCTAAGCCATTGAAGGCCGAGGAAACGCATCAAAAAATCTCACACTTCAAAATATTTACTTCGGAGGATTGCGCGAGAAAGCAGAAGAAAAATGCTGAAGCCTGAAATCCTGAAGTAAATCTTGGTCGTCCAAAGCTAGAGGAAATGTGGAGGCGGATCTCTCATTTCAAAGATTCGACACTCCAAAGGATTGTGGGAGTTATGCATTTAAAATTCCTGAAGAGATGAAGCCTGAACTCCCAAAATAATTTTGGACCATTGATCTCAAACCAACAAGGACCGGTGATCTTGGTAGCAATATCACTAGAAGCCCCAGAGTTGCAGATGAAGCGCCACACATCCTTATCAATAGGATGGTCAAATTTTACTTCAGGAATCTGGGCTTCGGAAGTTTTAGCTCCTCTCCTCTCGCTTTCACCCATAGCATTTTCTCCCGAATTCCAGAGATCATTGTCGCGTGTCCATCCTAATCTAATGGTGGTAGTTTGCTTCGGGACTATGGGATTTGGGAGTTTCAGCCTCCTCGCTCCATTTTTCAATGTTTTCTCCCGGAGTGAAAATATCCTTGCCACTTGTCTTCCCCAGATCGATGATCGTTGTTCACTTCAAATCCCCATATCTACAGGAATACTACCCCCGAGCTCTAAAGTGCCAAAGTGTGTGGCAGTCATCAGTTCGGATATGTGGCACTCTCGTCAATCATGACACCTGGAATCCATCTGGAGATGACACGTGGCACTCAGTCCAGACCCATTTAAGCATATCATCCTCTTGTTTCCAAGTGCATGTGTCACCTCTCTTTTTATGACATGTCAACATAGTGACGTAAGGCCACCACGTCAGATCATCCTCTGAGAAGTGTTGTTGTTCAGTGCCAAAATTAGCACCATCTCCCAGTGCAGTTAGAATGATCCTAAAGTTGGGAGGCAGATAAAATTTAGAGGTGGTGCTGAATTCAACAAGAGAACCTAGATTGCATATCATGACCAGATCAATGACCACGTTTCATTGCGGGGATGCAACATGCTCGAATGATAAAATTCTTGAGCGGTCCCGCAATTGAAACCATGGTATAGCGAAACAGATATGTGGCAGAAGGTAATGAATTGTGGGCTCAAAAGTGGTGTGAGTTCAAACCTCTTTCGATGACCCCACAATCACGTGCTTATAATATGTCCAATCCAAGGGTAGCGTGTGGCTGCCCCCTAGACATTAAGCCCCATCGTGATCCTGAGAAAAATAAGTTAATGAAAAAGGAGTGGTGGTTGAAACCTTGACTCACTCCTTAAATAGAAGGCATGGAGGATCTGGTCGCGGAGATAGATCTGTCAGCCCAAGGCACCCTTATGGACGGTGTTTCCTGCATACCCATATTGAGATAAGTTTGCATCTGATAGGAAGATACATGCACAGTTTGACAGACGAAGGCACAGACGAAAGGATTTGAATGGAGTGGCCAGTTCACACTCCTGGTAGTGGTGGACTGATATGAGTATAAATAGATTAGTTCAATATTTTGTTAAGGTCATCAACTGGTTGAGCTGAGCTCCCTACTGTGTAATTTTGATGCCAGAACTGTTCTCTAGTTATGTTTCAAATTTGAGACTTTCAGATTAATAGAATTCAACTTCTTTCATCTCTTTTTTTAAACTATGCTGAAACACTATGGCATGGAGGATCCAGTCGAGGGTTGTGGTTCTATTGTAATGTAGGTTTGATTACAGTAGTGTTGTGACTAGTTTTAGTCAACTTCCTTGTTACCTTATTTCCCCTGATGCTGAAAGGCTCGGGCATGGAGGATCTATTCGAGTTGTTGTAGTTGCATGATAATGTACGTTTGATTATTATGATGGTGTGACATATTTCATTGTTTGAAATTTGAGTTCAAGAGTGTTCTTGAGCCTGATTTTTTCTTCACCAAGCTACTTGAAAGTCGGATGCTCACTGCAGAGTTTCCCACTTCTCTCACTAAGTCTTCCTCCTACTCACCCTTAAACTCAAATCACTGACTGAAGTTAATGAGGACCTCACTTCCCTATGCATTGCTTTTCCAGTTATGTGTTAAAGTCATTCTTGTACTGAGTTTTGTCGATTTTACCTCCACTCATAAAACCAACATCCACCAAACATTTTGATGGGTATTGAGCTTATCCTCTCGCAGTCTGAGGGTGACTCTTAGTGCCAACATTCATGGTGTCGTTTCTGGGGACATAAGTGAATATATCTTCGCTGGGAGAAAGAAAATGATTATATCTGATATTTGATGGTGAACAAAGGCCAGACACATTTAGATTGCATATCATTCACCTGGCAAATCCATGATTAAAGAATCTAGTGGCGACTCCATAAGTTTAAAAATTCATATTTTCATATGGAAGTTATTTTGGCTCAAAGGTTTTCTCCTTTTAATTTCTCTTATGTTCCTGACTTTCCAAATGTTGTTCCTACTATATATGAGTGGGGTGATTTTTTGACCGTATTTAGAGAACACAGAGATAACAACCCTACAGAGCATCTTCTTGATTTTCATGAACTCATGCATTAGTGGGGAATACATCATGAGGATTTATTAATGAATATGTTCATGTACTCATTATACGGAGATGCTCGTGAGTGGTATCGGTCCTTTCCCCTTGCTAGCATCTCCTCCCTGGAACAATTTCATGCAGTTTTCAATATGCATTATCAAAATTTTTATTCCTCTGAGTTAATTTGTCATAGCTGTTGTGAGGATTTTAAAGACTGTGTTCAAGATATAGTTGATTCTTATGAAGGCTGTGAGAATGAAGGAGATTCCTTGGATGAGGAGTCAACTCTTTTTCTTCCCTATTCATCTACATTAGATGAAAATTTTGTTTGTTGCTCTTATGAAGAAAATGCAGAGGATATTTTTGTTCATGAAACAAATTTTTTTGGCAGTCCCACTTATGATGAAGAAGTCATTTCAAATATTGACAAAAAACAACCAATTTTTGATGAATATCCCAGTGAATATAATGAAGAGTAGAGCTTCTTCATGGCTTCTTTGGAACCTTGTAGCATGGTTCCTGTATATGATAATTATGGATTTGATCCTTGGGAGAGCCATGAAGGAGAAATGGAAGAGCTAAGTGTGCAACTTATCTCATCTCCAACACTTATAAATGAGCATCATGTTAACAAGAAGCATCCATTGATTGATATACATGAGGAGATTTATTGCCATCAACTAACATATGTTACTAGAGAAGGAAAAAGAGAGGTGGATTATCAGAATGCATCGACCTTTCACTTACCTGTGTTGGCCACATACATTCAATCAGATGTGAGTAACTATAAGGTAGACCAGGATTTCCGTTACCGACCTCATAAGTTTTGTCACCTATTTTATGACCCTGTAGGGGAATACATGGAGTTTCATTTTTTCCATGTATTGAAGCCTCCCAACTTTATCTTACCTTCAACACTAGGAGGAGAGCTAAAGAATTTAACCGATTTGTTGTCACAATTTCATTATCCTTTGTGTATCAGTGACAAAGTAAATAAGTTTTCAGTTAGGAGGTTACTTGAATGGCTTTGGTGGAAGTTCGCTTTCACCTAGCACTTTGTAAAAATAAGTTAGTGTAGGTTTGTACATAAATAAGCTCCTTCAAGAGCATGTGTGTTTGATTTTTTTTAAGTATATAGTGTACATATTAGCCTGTGGTCCTCAACATGATGTATTTGAGCTCTACTCGACAACCCAATAGCTAAGGCATTGGAACTTCTTGTTCTTGGTAGCTCATTGGGAGCATGCCATCCCCTGTGGAGCCAATGTTATCCCATATAGTTTTCAAGAGGTCACAAGATGACCAAGTCCATGGTCTATGTAGATATCATCCTTGAGCACAAAGAACAACATTCAGAGAAGTCCATTTCGGGCTTGAATCACAAACAAGCAGACAGGCTCAATTTTCAACGATGAAGGTCCCAGGAGTAGTTCAGATCAACGGTTCTCTGGTGATCAAGATTTCAAAGTAGCTCAAGGATTAACTACTAGGTAGAGGAGCCAAAGTCCCAAAGTAAATCTGAGCCATTGAAGGCTGAGAACACGCGTTAGTGGATCTCAAACTTTGAAAGATTTACTTTGGAGGATTTTGTGAGAAAGAAGAAGAAAAATTCTGAAGCCCGAACTCTCAAAGTAAATCTCGACCATCCAAATCTAGAGGACATGTGGAGGAGGATCCCTCATTTCAGAAATTCGGCACTCCAGAGGATTTTGGGAGTTACTCATTTAAAAGTATCGAAGAGTCGAAGCCCGAACTCCCAAAATAATTGTGGAATGTTGATCTCAAACCAACAAGGACTAGTGATCTCGGTGACAGTATCACCAGAAGCCCTAGAGTTGCAAATCAAGTGCCACACATCCTTCTCCATCGGATGGTAAAATTTTACTTTGGAAATCCGAACTTCAGGATTTTTAGCTCCTCTCCTCTCGCTTTCACCTGGAGATTTTTCCCTCAAAGTCCACAGATCATTGTCATGTGTCCATCCTAATATAATGGTGGTAGTTTTCTTCAGGACTCTAGGATTCAATATTTTCAACCTCACTTCAGTTTTCATCCAGAATTTTTTCTCCTAAAGTGAATAGATCCCTGCCGCGTGTCCTCCCCATATTGACGGTTGTCATTCACTTCGGAGCCCCAAATCTACATGCATACTACCCCCAAGCTATGAAGTGTCAAAGTGTGTGGCAGTCATCAATTCATATATGTCGTGCTCTCATCAATCATGACACTTGGCATCCATATGGTGATGACATGTGGCGCTCAGTCCAGACACCTTTAAGCATATCATCCACTTGTTTCCAAGTGACACATGTCACCTCTCTTTTTATGATACATCAACATAGTGACATAAGGTCGCCATGTCATATCATCCTCCGGGAAGTGTTCTTGTTCAACGCCAAAATTAACACCATCTCCCAGTACGGTTAGAATAATCCTAAAGTTGGAAGGCAGATAAAATTTAGCGTTGGCGCTAAATTTAGCAGGAGAACCTAGATCGTAGATCACGGCCAGATCAAAGGCCATGCTTCATTGAGGGGATGCAACATGCTCGAATGATAAAATTCTTGAGCAGTCCCACAATTGAAACCATGGTATAGAGAAAAATCTACGTCGTGGAAGGTGGTGAATTGCAGGCTCAAGATCGGTGTGAGGTCAAACCACATTCAGCATCCCCAAAATCACATGATTATAAGACATCCAATCCAAGAGCAGCACGTGGCCACCCCCTAGACATTAAGCCCCATCGTGATCCCGAGAAAAATAAGTTAATGAAAAAGGAGTGGTGGTTGAAACCTCGACTCACTCCATAAATATAAGGCATGGAGGATCTGGTCATGGAGATAGAACTGTCAGCTCAAGGTACCCCTATGGATAGTTTTTCTTGCATGCCCATGTTGAGTTGAGTTTGTGTCTGACAGGAAGATACATGCATAGTCCGATAGAAGAAGGCACAGACGAAAGGATTTGAATGGAGTGGCCAGATCACACTCCTGGTAGTTGTTGAATGAATTGAGTATAAATAGATCAGTTCAAGATTTGGTTAAGGTCGTCAACTGGTTGAGCTGATCTCCCTAATGTTTAATTTTGATGCCATAAATTTTATCTGGTTATGTATCAAATTTGAGACTTTCGCATTAATAGAAGTCAACTTCTTTCATATCTTTGTTTAAACTGTGCTGAAACACTTGGGCATCGAGGATCCAGTTGAGGGTTGTGGTTCTATTGTAATGTAGTTTTGATTAAAGTAGTGTTGTGACCAGTTTTAGTTAGCTTCCTTTTTACCTTATTTCCCCTTATGCTGGAAGGCTTGGGCATGGAGGATCCAGTCGAGTTGTTGTAGTTGCATGATAATGTAGGTTTGATTATTATGCTGCTGTGACATATTTCAGTGTTTGAAACTTTAGTTCAAGACTGCTCTTGAGCTTGATTTTTTCTTCACCAAGCTTCTTGAAAGTCGGATGCTCATGGAAGATGTAACATCCCCAGCCATCACTAGGCCGGAAAATGCTACCAACACAACCTTAACTTAGCCTTTAAAGCTATGATACCAATTTGTAACATCCCCGACCACCCACAAACCAGGAAATGCCACTACTGCGGAATATACCCTTATATATAATATGCATTAAATCAAATTAACACATTTAACACAGAGTTACTACCATCATACAGACTTAAATAGAATTAAAAATAATTCATACAAGCAATGGAATACATGATAACATTCAAGCATTATGCGTAACATAAAATTAAGCACATAAATTATACTTATCTTTCAACTGGAATAACACCACCAACTGCGTGCAGACCTTCCATGAACCTCCCAGCCTTAGACCACACTGCTCATCACTCTCAGCATTAGGTCACCCCCAAGCTAGGGCTAAGCTCCACCAAGAAAGGGAATCCTAGGCTAGGCAAGGTCAACATGAAGACACATAGTTTATGAGGAAGGATTCTCTCCTAGGAGCCACTTACTCCCACTTCTCACAGACTCTGATTCCCTACATGCCTATCCCACCCCAGGAATATACACCTTCACTGTCACACAGGACATTCCATCTACTGCTTCAGCTCCCTTGCCTTGGGCTTCAGCAACAGGCCGAACCAGAATTCTCAGAGCTCTGTAGCAGCTACAAGACCCCTTCCAGGAGAACTCACTTCCACTAGCACACTCTCTCACCTGGATAGAGTTGCTCATAGGTCTGAAAACCTACCTCTTCAACCAAAACCACCTCTCTCACTTGGAAAGAGTGTTGCACATAGTCCTGACAACCTGCTTCTTTAGCTCCATTCCAGCACAAGGAGAACAACAACAAGGTTCAATAAGGAACAAACGACGACAGGAAGCGACACTCAGCCAAGGGACTACATGGCCGCAACATCCCACAGTTATAACACACATGAAATAGACATTTACGAGATTCTCAGGCTTCATATAAGATGCAGTTCAATCCACGGGTTCTCACTGGTTTCACAGGACACACAGGTCAGTTTTCCCCCCTTCCCATGAGTGGTTTCTCATGTGACCATAGATGTACAAAGGTCAGTGACAGGGACCAACAATTTCATATGAAGAATGGGAAAATGGCCACACAAACAACCTTCACTGCGCGTGATTATGCAGATACAGACGCAGAGGCCAAAAATGGGTTCAGACAGAGGATGCGTCGACTTCTTAGGAAAACATCACGGTTTTTTGGTTTCAATGTTGCATGAGGGTATGCAGAGATCGGACATCGACCCACATGGTTTAGACATTAGATGGAAGAATGGAGGATGAACCCCCATCACGACTCAATTCTTGGGTTAAATTGCATGTGCCTGGGCCGACACATGTCGCCCATGAAGCTGCATGTACTCCATCAAGTATGCGTTCCCTTTTCCAGGAACTTAGGATAAAAATATACCTTTCACACCACTTTGGAATAATAATAAATTATTATTCAAGGACTTAAGCCCTCAAGATTATCCCCTCTTCCAACCTTTCAACCCCCTTTCCCTTAGCCACTCTGTGGAAGCTTAGTCCCCCATCACTCTTTCTTCGTGGTCAGTCTACACGCAACAATGTTTATATTTTATTAATGATATGCATAATTACATATACAAAATCAGGCTCCTGGCCTTTAACACCTAGACTCTCTGACCTAATAAACACATAAGCTCACCAACTTATATACACTTGTCTCACCAGCCTATAAACATGATTACAATTCATAATATAACTAGGGCTTGAGTTTGCACTGTCCTCAATGAAACTCTTTACACAACATCAACAAGATTTCCCAAAATATTCAACAAGATGCAGGTATTCTACCCGCATAGCATCCTCATGCTCCCATGTCATGTCCTTAAGACCGTACCAGGTCCACTGGACCTTTACAAGCCCTATGGATCGATTCTGGATTTGCTTTCTTTTTCGGTCCAATATGCACATCAGATGCACTTGCAAGATGCCTTCTTGCTCCACCTGAATCATATTCCAATCAATTGCATGATTAGGATCAGGTATATATTTCTTAAACAATGAAATATGAAACAAATTATGTACATTCATGTATGTAGGTAATGAAAACATATATGCAATGTATATATATGTATATACAGACAATTATAATAACATTATAACTTGTATACAACATACACTAAATAGAGAATTGGTACTTATCTTTTGATTGAGAAGACCTTCCACATCAACATGGTCTAGGCCAACGTACCAAACCTCAGCAGCACTCCAACCAACGGTCTCTCTTCCTCACATGCTTGTCCCACCCCAAGAGTGTGCACCTTCACTGTCACACAATCCATCGGCTATTACACGTCCTTTTCTTGGGCTTCATCAACAGGCCAGACCAGAAGTCTTAGAGCACTGTGGCTCCCGGAGTTCCAACTGCCCTCAAAGTATCCAATCAACATCTTCACGAGCTACTCTTTGTAGTCAACATTCCACTTTAATCAACATCATCTCATATGCATCGCCCACATGTAGTTATCATGAGAAAACATAAAAGAATTTATTTAGAAACTCAAGCTTAGTTCAAAGGGAATTCATCTTTTCCCCAAAACATGAAATTCTATTTCATAATTCACCTTGGTTGTTGCCATATTATGAATGCAACCATCCTTGTGGTTTTCCACAGGCACCAAACTGCATACCATTTTTCCTGTAATGTTTCATCTTGCACACAACCAACAAATTGTCATTATTTTATGTACATCATAATTCAACAGGTACAACACCTTATGCAATGATCTTAGAATTTCCCACACCTAGCAATTCAATCACAATTACCAAACAATTTAACCAAATATAATGACTCATCATTCTATGCATATGCATGTTCATAATTAATAACAGTAAGTTTATTATTTCAATTTTATGAACATAAAATTTTCTGTAGTCTCTATTCCTGTGACTACCTAGCTTGCAAATTTCCTGTTGCAATGTTTAACAGTTCCTGAAATGTTCTCAAATTCATGAGTTAGCAACATTTCATCCATTATTATAATTATTTCCATGCCAAAAACATATATACACACACTCACAAAATGCATTCAGAAAAGTGCATTTAAGTATACAATTCCATCATGTATGAGTGAAACTCTGCCCCTTACTAGACATGAGTACAACTCTCAATGCCTAATTATTCAGTGCACCTTTCATTGAATTACATAATGCTCTTTATCTTAGTCATGTATCTCACCATCCATAAGTTCAAATTCTGGCCAATGTGTTAACACATTCTCCACACACTTCCTATTATCTTCTGAATTAATTGGATGCCTTCCTTTTTGACCTGAACACTACACCAAGAATATAATTCCATGGTGTTCATTAGTGTTAGCAAAAAGGTTGCAGCCCACGTTTTATTTAAAAGTAGGAAGCTTTCAGTACCTATGTGGCTCATAACCTTTCCAAATCCATACCTTGCCATATCCAACCAGGTCCTGGTCTCATACAAGACTATCTTACTGGCATTCATTCCTATAACAAGTTCTTATCTTTTAATTCTTTGGTTATTACCCCATAACCAAATTAACATGACATTCTACTATGTCAGTGTGTGCATTCAAAATCTAAAAATATTTTAATTAATACATGCCTTCAGCCTTTACCACATCCAATGGTATGCACTACACTCAATAATATAATCATGTGATTTTGTATAATAACTCTGGCTGAGGAAATTCTTACCTAAATTTCCTTTCAACATTTATGCAAAAAGAGTAATAAAACGCATACTTGAATGACTGCCATTAATAAATTTTATACTACCTGAATGTCTGATGGCAGTAGAAGATTTCATGCCTCTTTTATCAAACCTATAACCAACACTTCAACTTTTTTTTGCTTCTCTCCTTATGTAGCAACATCATCAACAACACTTGAAAACATGCAAGCATTCTTTCCTCTGGTTGACCCAGTCAGGTCATAACATACTTGTTGCCACAGAAATTGCAGCAACTTATTTCCCATGTGCAACTTTTCCTTGTTGATCCTAGAAGTCTTCAATTCTTCCCGGATTCTTGAATCTTCTTGTGCTCTCATTGTAGTCACTATACATGACTATTTTTGTCCTGAGCACTTTATAGCAAAATCACTCTTGGCTTCCTTTGCATTTATAGTCCCAAACTAAATTGATATTAACCTTCATCTTTCGTTAATTTCTTGGGTCCAACTATCCCAATCTCGTACTTGGATGAATCAAATTCCACGCCAAGTTGTTTTATAGACTTTGGATTCTTCAACATCCAGTTACTCTTCAGGATTGAACTTCTTCAGCCCTTTCCTAACGGAATACTTTAGTACTCGAGGTTTTCTTGTACTCTCCGCTTCTCTTTTGCTAGCTGGACATCTATATCATGATTTATTCTTCCATTATCTTAGGATGTTCATGGAATTGACTCCATCCAGGAGTTTTTCCTTGTCTACTTTGCATACTTTCCATCACATATTATGCTGATTATTAATTTTCAACATTCCATTATTATTTGGATTCCTCTAATTCAACTTCTACATGAACGAATTATAATTCCCTAAAACCTTCCTTCCTTATTCTCATTCTTTGTGTCTCCATACGAACTTATGGTTCATGCATTATCATGTATTGCAGATGGATTTCTCCACCTAGCATTCACATTTGCTGTGGAAGGATTGTCACCTGGACTATCTTCCCCAAACAAGAATCCCATTTGGGGTTTCCATGTTTCTTATCGAACCCAACATCTGATCCGACAACTTTTGAAAAATATCATATTGTAGAATAAAGAATTTTCCCTGCCCTTATTCTTTGATGCACTTCTTGTGCAATGATATCTTTTCTCTAAGATAATGGGTCTTAGATATTTTTTGGACCCTATCATAAGGTTCCTAGGTCTTCAGTACCTCCCTGATGTAGGTCCAAACAATATGAAACCCACAGGATTCCTTCCTAACCGCTTTTTCCTTCTTTAACACAATTTTCGGTCACTATCCCCAGTTTTCCTTGGGCCCTTAATTCACATGGGACCATGACTATGACCAAGTGATAAATCAATAGGTGCTTACTCGAGCCTTCAACTTCACAAATTTTCAAACACAACAAAACAATCTCTCGGAGTTCTGGATTACCGAACTCACGAAGTAGAGTGGATCAATAGTCCACTTCTACCCAACATCCAATGACTGACACTCACTATGGAACCTCAGGCATATGAGTTCTGAGACTTCATAGTTTCGGGACTTCGGGAGATATTGCTACAAAGATCAACGGTCCTTGTTGATTTGAGATAAACAGTCCTCGATTACTTCGGGACTTCGGGTCTTTTCGACCAAGACTAGATCAAGGGTCCTTCGACCTCCTCCTTGATCAATGATTGATATCTCCTTCGGGACTTCGACACTTTTACCCACTACTTTTCTCTAGAGTGTTCAGTACCTGACGTTCTAGATCTGGCACCATGCATCCACTTTTAGATCAACGACTGCCCAATGGAGTGAGTCTTAGTCTTCCACGTGTCTCCTTGCATATCAATGATCCAAGTTCCTTCCTTCATATCAACGACCCTTAGAAATTTCAAGATTTGACGCTTCGGGACATACCGAAACACAACTTCACAAAAACCCCAGAGTACGATTCTCTGAAGTTCGCGATCTGGTGACACCTGTCCAAACTAGATCAACGAATCCTAGCTTCTTCGGCTATTCGAGCTTCAGTGATTTCAAACTTTCGTCCTTTGCATTCTCCCAGAGTGCTTTCACCCAAAATACACTGATTTCTTCCACGCGTTCTTCTGGATCCAACGGTCCAGATATTATTTGTTTCTTCCAACTTCCTTTCGAAGGTTTCTTCCTCTGAATTTCCTGATCTCTCTCCATGTGTCCTCCACAACGAACGGTTGTGATTTAATTCAACCTTCGGGACTTCGAGAATTTGTCATGCTCCACACTTGAAATTCCATAAGTGACTTTCTCTGAAGTTGCAAGATACCAGATATATAAAATATGCAGAACAGAAATGAAATGCTAGAAATGACAGAATAACAGTAAAATATCCAACATAATCTTCACAATACATAGAAATGATATACGAAATAGCAACAGAAATAACACTTTGAATCAG
>ML790021.1:334941-367826 GCA_009831015.1 Picea engelmannii | reverse complement strand
GGGTTCCCATGAGGCTTTCCCCATTTCCTCTATTTTTCCAGTGTTTCATTCTTATATGCATTGTACAATGGGTACCTAACATGGCCTTGGTTGTCGGGACTCATACATCATGTACACCCTAGTAATGTTCAAGGGGGGTGTTGGAGATATTACAAACTCACATAGGTAATTCTTTTCTTAAGGTTGATAGTCCAATGTTGAGGGTGATTCCATAGATGAGAATATTCTCTCTTGAGAATATTTTGATACAAATTACAGAACCTCCTAAAAAATAGGGAACCTTCCCTCTTCAATTCAGATTTAGTTACACCTCAGTTAGACTAGTGGAGGACACTTATGCATGACAACCTCGGTTTTATCACCAACAATTGCATGGAAACCTCAGTTTTATTACCAATAAGGTGCATATCTCATGCATGTGGCCAATATGGTTCATATCTTGTGATTTCATGGTTTTTCTCACCTCCACACATGTGACTCAGTTAACTGATGATTGCATGGACTAGTGAACTAGGACTAGGTGGACGATTACTTTAGTTTCTGTCAATGAGTGTCTAGATCTCTCTAGATCCCTACTATAGAACATTCACTTAGCCATGTATATTATATCACGTGTTATTACCATTTACTCATTCATTTAATACAATTCATTCTTTCTCTCAATATTGCCTCTCTTCTCTTCTCTCTCTCGCAAGCTTTGTGTGATTTTTCTACTGGTTAGGTTCACTATGAAAACTTCACATTTAAAAAGGTTAAAATCTCTTTACAAGTCATGGGTTATTGACATTATGAGATTCACATTTAGATGATGCTGAAAGCATTGTAACACAAATCATGAATTCATGGATAATTTTAAGGATGGAATTTATTTTGAAATGTAAAAACCTTGGAGAATCTTACTGGTCCTTTATATGTCAAATATAAATGTTTGATGATACTTTTTTTAAAATATCCAAAATTCTAAGGTTTTTGTATAGTTTTTATAAAATTTTGGTGATTTTTAAGGTAAAATAATTTTTTCCTATAAAATTTGGGCGAATTTTTTTAGAATGGAGAAACATTTTTTTGGAAAAAACATAGAAAATTATCCCATGGGAGAAATTTAGCCCCTAAAAGTTTCCTTGCATGAATTGGTGTGTCCATTCATGTAAAATGTTGTGACTAATAGAGAGAGAAATAGAAAATGTTGTGAGGATTGAGATAAGTCTAAGGAATGGACATTGTGTAGTGATTCCTTATTTTTTTTGTTCAAGTTGTATGCATGAGAGGAGTATAAGAGAAAGTTGTATAAAAAAACATAAAAATATAATTTTTTTTATGATCGTGTCCTAAGTGCACCCAAAATTTGAATAAGGGGATCTTAGGTACACCTTGAATGGTATGCGATGATGGATATTTTCTTGAATGCTTATGATGTTTTATGTCTAGTTTTGACATAATCACACTTGCAGTTTATCATTTAATGCAACATGAATGGAGCACAAACAAGTTAATAAAATTCAAGAACATACAATTAATTCCAATCAAGAACATGTAATCAAGTAGTGCAAAGCATATTCAAGGAATCAAATCATATAAACAATGGAAAAATCAAGATAATAATTAAAAGAGAACATTATGAACTAAAATCATTGTCAAGCCTTCAAATTTGAAGATCAATTGTAACTCACAAATAGTCTTTTTTGCAAGTTTATTTTCGAAATCAAGTTCAGTTGTAATTTGGGTGCATTTTCAGTTGAACTTGGCACCCATTTCTAAGTTTACATTGGAATCATTGAGTAATTGAATTGTATATAGGGTATAGTTGCAAGAATCCCTTTCTGTTGTTGAGTCAATTGTAATCTGGACCTACCTTCACAAGGAGGTTTCATTTAGTCTTCAAAAATACATCAAGAATTAGTAGAGTTACTTAACACTCAAATAATCACTTCTAAAGACAACAAAATATCCATCAACAAAGAAACTCTTGAAACAGTTCTAACTTATTTGCAAGTATCGCAAGCTAAATTTAAACTACTTCACACTCAATCACGACTTCTTCATGATGAACTGTAGAACAAATAAAATCTTAAAAAAAATCTAACTTGTTTGCATGTTTCACAAGATAAAGTTAAGTTGCTTCAGACTCAATCATGATTTCTTCATGATGAGCTCTAGATAAAGTATCTTCAACATTCTAAGCTAGTCCTTGTTCACAACAACCCACTTTTGAATTTGATAATGATCAACATTCAACACATGATCAACTTAGTGAAGCAACTTCAAATGTAGTTTTAGATGAGGATAAAGTTATTCATGAACAGGTTCAACATACTCTTTCCAGGCCCATTGTTAGACCTTGGGAAGAAATTAGACACAACAAACATAAAAAAAAGACTTGGATATGATAATGAAGTAACTTTTTGTATTCTATATCATTCCATATCAATCCATTTCAACAATGTAGGATTGCTTCAAGAAGTTTCAACTTCACCTATTATAGTTCAACATTAGAATGCAATGTGCCAACATTTTCATTGAGTTGGTCATATGGATGATCAATGTTTTGATCTCCATTCTTGTCAACATTACAAAAAGCATAATCATTCATCAAAAAAATGCTCCAAACTAAAGAAACTTGAAAGATTAAAGATTCACTATGGGTGGATCAATCCTTGGCAATGGTCATCAACAACCAAGCAGTTATATCAATCTTACTGTAGTGTTCTCTCTCAAGTAAAAATACATCTTGCAATCAATATCCATTCAATCTCCTTGCACCTTAAAAAGGGGGATGTACACAAATCAAAATCGAGTAAATGACTCTCAAATGGTACTCTATTATAACTTAAGGTACTTAAACCACCTATGTAATGTACCCAGACTTGAACTGAGCAACATTACATGCAAAAACTCATTAAATTATTAATATTTACTGCTAATTAAATTCTTGTAGCTTACTAGCCACATATCACACACATATTTGACCATTGGACCAATACTACAGTTCTAAATGCATATAACAACATACATTAAACATGAATACAACTTTTCAAGAAAAAAATGAACACACAACATTAATATAAACCATTTACACAGTGTAATTTAACATAAGAATAGAACATAAACACTTGTTTGTTAATGATTAACCAATTGGCTTCACACGAATGATGAAACTCCTAGCCATAGGAATTGTTGATAAATTATCTCATCAACAATCCACCCCCAATATAAGGCTATGATTACACAACGAGATCCAACCCACTGGCTATCCACTCTCCACACATAGTATCCCCAAACCCAGGTTCTAATCTCACAATAGTTTCAAACTTCCAATTCTCTCTTTTCTCCACAACCTGCACTACCCAAGGAATGTATCCCCTTCACTGCTCACAATCCCTCAGGCTATATCATTCATTTATTAGGGTTATTAGTGTACTCGGTTGGATATGAATTCCTCAGGTGTGATCCAGGAACTACAAGTTTCTTCATGTTTCCTCACAGTAGCCTTCACAAGGCTCTAAGATATTTCCTCAATAGGAAATCGCACCACGGTATTACAACCCGATTTACAGGCACCAAATATTTTTTCTCAGCATAAAAACACAATAAAAAAATGGCGTCCTTCAAGTATTCCATGGTTGTTCCTCTTCCTATCCCTCTTCTCCTCCTTTTCCGCCCAAAATCTAAATGTAAAAATGGTCCCTAATTCGCATAAAAATTTCCTCTTCTTCCTTGCCTTCTTGACTCACACTCTTCTCAAGGATAATTGTACTTCATCCCATGCTCTCCAATAAATATGGGATGTCACCACTCACACCCACCCTCTTACATGAGTTTTAAATGATTGTCTTCTCATACACTCAATCAAAAATTAGAAGGTTATACAATAATTTTAGGAATTTGGGTTGGATTAATACCCATGAATAATTCCCCCTTGGACCCTTCTCTCTCTCTTGTGGAATCATATCCCCCATTTTTCTTCATTCCTTTCATATCACGACTAATTATTATTACTTTTATTAATTAATCAATTTTCCTAACATGCAATTCAACCCTCTACCACATTAAATCATTATGATATCTTCACCCAAACACATCGACTCACCAGCCTAATTCACATTTATACAAATACATTTTAATTCACGGGGATTAGAACTGGGGATGCTACATCCCCTTCCCTTTGTTTTTGCATTGTCCTTAGTGAAAAACACCATATAGGTGTAATTTCATTTTACAATTCTGTCTCCCTAGCCAATAATCAACATATAGGCTCTTTGGCTTGAAATCGAACAAGCATTCCAACCTAAATAAATTACGTAGGCACCTTGGCCCCAATACCATAGATACATAGGCACTCCGACCCCCAAAATCATAAATACAAAGGAACCTTGTTCTGAAACATATACATAAGCCCCTGAAATTATCCTACAACTATCCCGATTTCCACCAACTCTCTTCCCATTGACCTGCCCAACCCAAGGAATGGAATCCCATTTGTTTATCAGGGTTCACCCAAGTAATGTGACCCCTTCACTATTCTCAGTGCATCGGGCTGCACCATTCTTTTATTAAGTTCTCTCTATCGTAGGTAACTAGGAATATCACTACTGGGAACTCAAGGGACTCAATTTTAGGAGAAATATCAGTAAAATAACTAGTAGAAACCTTGATGTTGTATTGAAACTCACGAAAGAGTGCACTATTCAGGCCTGACAACCTGGTTCTTCGAAAATGTAACTCATACAAGAGTTCACTCAGGCCTGACAACCTGGTTCTTAGATAGTGAAAATCACAAAGGATTTCACTCTTCAGGCCTAACAACCTGGTTCTTTGACAATGCAACTCACACAAGAGTTCACTCTTTAGGCTTGACAACTTGGTTATTCAAAAATGCAACTCATCCTCTAGGCTCAAACATCCCTTTCATTATTATACAGTTCCTCATGCGATCCGTCATTTTCCAAGGTGTTCTCACGTAGAGAAATTCCAACTTGTTGCTAGAATTACGCTAGCAATATATAACCTATGGAAATCATCCCATATGCATCACATGCATACAATTAATATGAGACATCATCATATAATTATAAAATTTCAAATCTATTTTACAGAGGAAAAAACAAATTCCCAAGCATGAATCCTTTGCTCATAATTGCTTGGTTCTTGCAATAACAGACATCAATCTTCCTTATGGATTACACCATTTCCATATCCAATACCATTCTTCCTGCAATTTTCTTAATTCCCATGCAACCAAACAAATTGTTAGCATATCATAACAATTTTCAATTTTGTTTTTAACTTCTCAAATTTGTTTATACAGGAAATAAATATTCCCATGCATGATATTTCTGCTCATTATGTTTGTCTCTTGCAGTGGTATATACTAGTATTCCTTATGGGCTTAGATTATTTCTATATCCAAGACCATTCTTCCGCAATTTTCTCAATTTTCTTGCAACTAAACACATTGTTAATATCTCATGCACAATGTTTGCATTCAGTGCATGGAGTGATTTTCAGAATTATATTAATCTAAAAATTCCATCACTTTTGACTATTATTCATATTAAAATGGAATTCAACCATTCATCATATTATCTAGAATGAAATCATCATTCACAGTACATGCATTATCAACATACCAATGATTTCATATTGCAATCAAACTTTACTAATAATAAAACCAATGTGCCAATACTCATGGCCATATCCACATAATGCATCCTTGCATCAACTCCAGAGTCTGGAATACCATTTGTTCATGTCATGTATTCCACCATGTGAGTTGTAAAGTAAGTCCCATTCCTCAATACCTCATCCCAAATATTCCTCACAACACATCTGATCCTTTGGATAGCTTCCTCTTTAACCCTTACAAAACACTAGGAACAACATCCCTTAGTGCTATTTAGTGTAGGAAAAACGTTTACAGTCCAAACCTCAGTTACGTAAGGGAAAACCATTATGAACTTGGATGGAGCTATATCCTTCCCATATCCATTATCATCATGGCCTCACACATGACCATTTCTATTGGAATTCATTGCTATAATAGGAGTAATGTCTCCTGAATTAACTCGACTCATAACCAACATAACACTGTATGCAATTAGTTTTCCATAAATGCATTCAAGAAAAAGGTATTATTTCCATACTCAAGGCCTCATTCCTTTACATCAATTCAAATATTGAGATTCTACTAAGGGAATTCTTACTCAATTCCCTTCATCAATTATATGTCATAACAACCTCACATTCATACATGCATGTATGTCATCAATTTACTTGATGCCACATGATCGACTGGTACTTTGTAGAAGCTCAAATGCTCCTTTTTCCAATCTCTTGATCAACATTCCCACCATCCTTTTTTTGTCTTCGTATGGATGGATACCATAAGAAACAATATCATCATTCTATAATCATGTTTCCTAGATACACAATTCATCATTAGTTTTATTCAAATATCATAGCATTATTATTTCATATATATATATATATATATATATATATATATATATATATATATATATATATATATATATATATATAAGAAAACTACTCTTAGTCTATAATCATGCCAATAACATGTTTAGGTATGTCTACATGCACAACGCACATCAGTATGCACCAATATTTTTAACTTTCATGCCTATTTTATGCACATGCATTCTATCTTTATTTTGTGCATCATGCATCAATTCTATCATGCACTCCAATGCATGTCTATTTCAGATTTAATTAATTATTGAGATTTTTTGTTGTAGATGGTTTTATTTGAATTTTTGTAGAACCCTACTTCCCTGTGCACTGTTATTATGCTCAACCATGCACCATTGGCCCCTATTATACACTTTTTATCCAAGCCTCACTTGGTCATTCTGCATTTCCACCCACTAAATCCACTAGTGTTGTCATTTCACAATTGCTTCCTTTATGTAAAGGAAAATTGTCCCAACATATTTTGGGCTATAATTCTTAATATCCATAGTGTTCTAACATGCACTATTCCATATGAATATTAAAACTACAATCTAATTATCCACTTATGTTTCCTTTACCACACTGGTCTTCAAACACCATTATAATTGATTGGTGTTACATCATTGTGAAATATTTCTTTTATGTCATCTTTCTAATACTCTTTTGCATCCATGGATTTTCTCAATTTTAAATATCTTTCTTCACTTCATTAAGTGATTCCTTGTGAATCACTGCTTGACCACTCAAGACCATCCTACTCCAAATGGAATGCTACACTCCTCCATTTGCACCTGTACCCTACTTTTGTTGTGCACTCTCATAATAGAGGCAACTTTCTTGCTTGTAGTATCTTTAGAAAAAAATTGCTAGATAATATCTAACAATCCCTTCTTCTTTCACTTAGAGATGACTCTTCGACTTCATGAGTCACACCTCATCTCACGATTTCCTTTTCTCTCCTCTTGCAACACGTTTTTTTTTTAACCTTCATTATATTTCTACCTCCAAGGCTATGGAGTTTGTCTTAACTCCCTGTGCATTCAATTCATTTGATCACTTATTGGATTCAGTCTTTATTGTGAGAATATCTATTAGATTTACCTTGTAAATTATTAATCTCTATAGAACCTAAATAATCCCTTGTTCTTCCGTAAACCTTTGTCAACCTTGCATCACCTTCCTTGCAGCCCCCCACTTTCCTTTTGAAACTCTTTGATGCTTCAATTGACTGTACAAGATAGAGATTATTTCCTTTCCTACATACACTGGAATTAATCTAGAATAGACCCATACAATTCTCAATTGTGGAACCTTTTCCTCTTTCTAGAAATTCCTTTCACACAACACTCTCTACAGAGTGCTCTTATGCTTAATAACAAGGCCCTGTTAGTAAGCTTAGCCTTTATTTATGTGCAAAAAATATTTTACTTCAAGTGTGCCTCTAGGATTATGAATAGTTACTATCATAAGCATATACACTCTTCCTTACACAAAAATCACCTTTTCCACTCACCTCTATCATTTGGGAGAGTTTCTCTAAACTTTGACACTATTTGGAGAAATCTTCACACTGATTAATTACATGGCTCTTGGAATCCAATTCCACTTTCCGTTACTTTTCCTGTAGCTCATTATTAACTGAAAAAACTTCTACAAGATCTTACATGATTCAATTATTTTGATATTCAATCCTAGGCTTGAATTTACCTGATTATACATCTAATTTTGCACCACGTTCAAGCAACCATTTTTGTTAGAATTATGCATAGTATAATTTTTTTGTCAATTAATGCTACAGGCCATTTTTATCCCAATTTATGAAGGAAACAATGCACCAAATAAAAAATATAATTTCTCAGATGCATTCCTCTTTGAAACATCTCTTCGATGACTATACTCATGCCTCAACATGAGTTATGAGTGAAAAGTTACAACAATCACATTTTGCAATTTCCACTCTTTTATTGCTGTAGAAATTTCTTTATTAAGTTTTGAGAAATTTGATTGTCTAAATCAAAATTATGGGTTGAAATATTCTTCTAATCCTCAATACCTTTCCATAAACTATTTTTTTTCTCAAATCTGAGCTCTTAGATGAAATTTATGGCCCGAAGAAGTTTAGGTTGTTTTACTCCATTTATCCATGTATGCTATAGGTGCCTTATTTATCTTCCTACACATTTTTTAGGTACCCATAAACAAAAATGAATTCACCATTGAATTCTATGGGTTATAATATTTCCATTGTCTTCTCTTATGCCCCAAAGATACTTTTGGGCATGGAGTTCTGCCCTCCAGAAGTAAAATTGGTGCCAAAAGTTTACCCTCATTGTTTTGGTTGTAACTATGTCATACGAGCTCTATTTTGCAAACCATTTAGCTCATTGGATAGCTCTCTCTGATTTATTTTATTTGAGATACAGAGATAAGTGTACATTGGTACACTCTATTCTCATGGGTTTTGATTGGCTAAAAACATTGTTGGGCGCAGGCCTATTTTGAGGAAATACCTAATTTTGGAGCACACACAACAATTGGCAAGAAAGTAGCATGCAGAAAAAGAAGGAAAAGCAGCATGCAAGAGGAAAAGCCATGTTTGAGGAGGAAGATAAGCCTAACCATATTAGGGTTAGGGTTTTTTAAAAGGTTGTAATGGCTATTATCCTGTAAAAAAGAATAAATAAGAACCTATGAGCTCTAGGTTAGGGTTTCAGTGAGGTTCGGTCATTATTGGAATTTGTTGAGCTATAGAGGAGTCTAATAAGCTAGATTTTGAAGGTTAGATCACATACTAAGGATCTTGGTGTGATCTATTCTTCCTCACAGAGTTTCGTTAACCTCATCAGGATTGTATGATTGACTATGTAATGCACGCACCACCATATTTTACAACAGACTAAATAAAAGAGTAGATAAGACAAATCTTTATGGACGTAGCCTAGGAGGGGGTGAACCATGGTAAAAATTGTGTTTTGTGTGATGTTTCTTGAATGATTTACTTTTTGTTAATGGATATCTTATGAATGAATGATTAACTATATGTATTAACATGCATGCATAAGGATAAAAGATGAATGAATTAATCTTAGAAAGACTTTAATAAAGAACATGTTTACGACATAAAGAAATATAGAATACCCTCCTAGATCCCCACTCATTCCTAGACTACAAACACCTGGGTATTGCAGTCACCCATAGAGCTATCTTGGGTGAGACTGCATTGTGCACCCTATGCGCAGCGTTTCCTTCTAGTTTACCAAGAGGGCCAATAGTTTTAGAGGGTTTTTTTGGAAACCTGTTCAGATATGAACCTGGGTCAACCTAAGAAGAAGTGAAAGAGAGATCTAACCAACAAATGGTTTTGTTGCTAGCTGGAATTGCATGGGACTGATTGGATGGGATCTGTGGAAAAAAAATGTGGAGAATAAAGGTATAGAAGGGATTGTTTAAGCCATGGAATCCAACAAAGGCAGAGATCGAAATATGGTCGAAAACGAAAGAAATCGATTTTGCAAAGAAGGACAATATAAACTTTAAACTAACAACGCACAAATATCTTGAAAAATACATGCTTAACGACTTGCATGAGGTATTTTTCTATGATTTCCTACCTTTGTTTTAGGAGTGGTTATTGAGGTTAAAATACAACCACCCTACAAATCAAGTTAGACAACTGGAGTGCAATCATGTGGAGATTGTGCAGTTACAACAAGTTAATAAAAAATTCACGTGCATAGTAGATTTTTGGTTAGACAGTATTGTTGCAGGGTTTATCACCTAATTTGCAGTAGATACAACAAAGTCTTACACTGCAATAGAGAAGGATTTTCTAAAGGGACCTATAGGTAGGTACATTAGATCATTGTATTCTTCAATCAATATTTTATTGTATAACAATGGTGTGATGACTATGGAATCAGACAACAAAAATTCCCTACACGCATGGGGGAAGGGGGGAAGAACTGACATGAGGCTGAGAAATGGAGGAGGAGATGGATAAGGGAAAGAATAAGGAGGCCATGGACCCAATCATGATGGAGGAAGAAAATATAAAGTAGATAATGGAAACATCTAGAAAGGCGCACAGTGGAGTACCCTACCAATATAACATGAATAACAAGAAGAGATTCGTAGATGATAGAGAGGGCTTGGAAAGTGATGAAGAAGAGGTAGAGGATCTTCAGGCTATGGAGAAGATTGAGGAAATCCTTCATGTAACATATAAAAGGAAAACAAGAGGTCCAAGGGAAGGAACACAAGGCATAACTCCAATCCAGGTCATCGCCAGTGTGGAACCTACAACCCCATGTTGCGACTAACACACCATAAATAACTTCAGCGTTTAGAAAACCGAATTTTAGTCGAAGAAAGAAAACATGAAACACATCCAAGCAAGGAGAAACAATTGGAGGAGCCATTTCAGAGAGTAACAGTCAATTATCTACACTGGGTGGAGGTAGTAGTTCAACAAAGTTTAAATTGGCAGGACATGATCTAATGATCAGGTTACCAAAATTTTGAGGAGAGGAATTAGAGGACCCTGAAAAGAAGTTATTCATCTGAGAGAAGATATGGGAAGAAAAGTAGATCACATATGAGAATACAAAACTCATGAAGTTATCAATAACACTAAGATACTACGCATTAGATTGGTACATGAGCCTAGATGTAAACATCCCACCAGGAGTAACAAAGACTATTGCAGATGTGGAAAAACTACTGATAAATGAATTTCAGAAGATCAATATATGAATGAAATGATCGAAATCAGAAAAAATCAAGTGATTCTATTTGGGAGATTGATTAGAGGTTTAAGCGTTTGAAAGGTAAGTTGAAATATGCAATGAATGACATGCAACATAGGAATTTATTTGTGAACTCACTGTTACCACATTTGAAATATCCATTAAGGAAACAAAAGTTGCAAACTCAGGGAGAGGCTCTGCAAGCAACCTTACAATTGGAAGAGAGCCAGTATCAGTAGACAAATCAAACACTAGAGGAGCTGAAGGAGGTTTTGAAGAATCTAACATTTCAACTTAACCAAAATAAGGGTAAAGAGAAAAGATAAAATGTTTGGTGTACCTTATGCAAGACATAAGGACACCATAAGAATGAATGCCCAACTTTTGCACCGTATATGGAAATGGGGGTGCCAAACCCTTTGAAAATAGGAGGACCATGGTGCGATATTTGTAAGACACATGCACATGATCCATATCATTGTCCAATGATGCAGAAGTATAAGATAATACCCAAAATTTCATATTGCAATTTTTTCAAGTCAGTGAGTCATGATGATAAATACTGTAGGACGATAGAGTTGATGAGAGAAAAAACTTTAGATACTTATAGGGTGAAAGCATAAATGATGATAGGACAAGCTCCACCTTAGTTCAAATAGGTACCACCACCATACAACAATGCACAACAATAGTAAAACATTGCGCAAAAACAATACAATAATGCACAACCACAATATAACTCTGCACAGTATAACCAGGTACCTCAATACAACGCACCACACGGAGATCGAGGTAGATATAGAGGTGGAGGATGAGGCAGAGGAGGATTTGGATGAGGAAGAGGACCAATAGTGTGCCATAACTTCCAACAACCAGGACATTATGCAAGGGAATGCCCACTTCCACTAGCAACATGTATGTACTATCGTGCAACAAATCATGACACAGAAAAATGTCCGACACTCTTGGGGAAGATCCAATAAAAAATGAACCAGAACAACCAGAATGTCTAGTGGATTTATGCATAATCCAGGGATGATGGGATAAACATCAATATAGTCACTTGAGGAAGAGGCAAGACAGGAAATGATGCACTAAAACAAGATCCAATGCAACATCAATGGGTTAAGAAGAATATTAAGACACAAAAGAAGTTTTATGCATGAAAAGAAAAGGAGACATTTAAGGAGTCTAGACAGGAGTTTCTCAAGCAAAATGTTGCATCTACATCATTCGTGCAACAAACTTGAAACTTACCAATGTACAAGATACCCTCCTCAATGGACCATACCAGTAAAGGAAAACCTTTAGAGCAAGTAAGTACCATAACAATGCTTCTGCAATCCCGTGTTAAGCTATTGAATGACCCATCATCTGTTAAGGTTTCACAAAATATGCTAGAAATATGTGACACCAAGGGGGAAGGAAAGTTAGAACATAAAACAATCAATCATCTCCATACAATAATAAGGACAAGTAGAGAACTCAGACTAAATGCCAACATTGGGGATTTCAACATGGGTGATATTGTAACATCCTCGGCCACCAATCCACTTACCGGGAAACACTACCATGTGGAACATTCTCATACTTATATATATGACATGCATATTAAATCTAATTAACATATTTAATAAAACAATACAAAGTAAGCACATGATTACTGCTAATATACATCATCAAGGACATTAACAATAACTCGTATGCGCAACAGAATACATGATAACATATAAGCATCACAGGCATGCAAAACATAATATTAAGGACAAACTGATACATATCTTTGAAACTGTGGTAATTCCACCAACCACGTGAAACCCTTACATGAACCTCCCAGCCTTAGATCTCACTACTCATCACGCTCAACAATGGGTCACCCCCGATATGGGACTAAGCTCCACCCAAGGTAAGGGAATGCTAGACTAGGCTGAGGTTACAGGAAAAATTGCACAGAGCAACCGAAAGGATTCTCCCCAAGAGCCTTCTTACGCCCACTACTAACAGACTCGCATTCCCCACATGTCTGTTGCACCTGGGAGTATACACCTTCACAAGAACAGTCCATCGGTGCTTAACCTCCCTCTATGGGTATTGGAAATAGGCCATATTAGGAATTCTGAGAGCTCTGTCGCTGGTGCTAGACTCATTCTGAGAGAAAACCACTTCCCAACAAGCTCTCTCACCTGGAGAGAGATGCTCACAGGCTTGAAAACCTGCCTCTTCTACCATGGACCTAACAACCCGGTTCTTCAACCAGTCTTCAACTCATTTCCTGCAAGGGTGACAATCACAACAATAGATGGGCATAGGTCCGAAAATGGAAACGACCTGACACTAGACATAACACACTCAATCAATTTCCTCGATGTCGGGTTCCACAGAAGACACATAACAGTTCACCCATTTCATTTCTCAGATTTGCGTGAGGGTAAAAACAACAAAGGTTCCAAAGAAGGGAAAAACGATTTTTAGATAGAGGATCTGGAAACTGGAAGCATGGACACAACAATGGAGGACCTCCCAAACTCTCACAGTTCAGACAGCTCATGGCCGAATGGCAGACGAACCCTCTCCATGGTTCAATATTTGGGTTAAATTGCATGTTCTAGGGCCGACACATGTCACCCATGAGGTTGCATGCGCTCCATAGCATGCGTTCCCTTTTTCACGTGTTCCCCTTCCAGGAACTTAGGATAAAAACATACATTTCTCATAACTATGGGAATAATAATAAATCATTATTCCCAAGGACTTAAGACCCTAAGATTATCCCCTAGGCTCAACACTTAGCCTCTCTTTCCATCCTTTCTAATTCTTTTCCCTTACCCACCTTGTGGAAGCTTAGTCCCCTATCACTTTTTCTTCGTAGTTGGTCTGGACGTGGTGATTTTTATTCTTTATTAATGTTCTTCATATTACATATATAAAAATAGGCTCTTGGACTTAACACTTAGGATCTCCAGCCTAACAAACACATAAGCCTACCATCTTATCAGTACTCAACTCACCAGCCTACAAAACATGATTACAATAGGGTTCATCCTTGGGGATATTACAATCCCCTCCCCTTACTTTTGCACTGTCCTCAGTGCAACTTTCACATAGAATCAACAAGATTTTTTAAAATCTTAAAACATATGTGGGTATTCTACCCGCATAGCATCCTCATTCTCCCATGTCACATTCTCAGGACCGTACCAGGTCCATTGGACCTTTACAAGCCCTATGGCTCGATTATGGAGTTGTTTTCTTTTTTGGTCCAATATGCGCATAGGATGCACTTGTAGGAAACCTTCTTGCTCCACTTGAATCATATTCCAATCAATTACATGATTAGCATAAGGTATATATTTCTTAAGAATTGAAACATGAAACACATTATGTATACTCATGGATGGAGGTAATGCAAGCATATATGCAACTAGCCCAATCCTTTCTAGGATTTCAAATGGCCCACAAAATTTGGTTGCCAACTTGGCGCAGTTTCCCAGCCTCAGGGAACTTCTATTGGATTTTACTTTAAGAAAAACATGATCTCCCACTTTAAACTCTCTGTGGGTTCTGTTTTTATCAACCTAACGTTTCTTCCTGTCTTGGGCAACTTTCAAATTCTGCTTAATTTTTAGCATCCGTTCTTCCATTTCCTTGAGCAACTCTAGCCCAACTACTGATTTGTCGGCTGGATTATCCCAACTTACTGGAGTATTTCATTTTATGCCATAAAGTGCTTCAAATTGGCTCATCTTCATTGATGCTTGATACCCATTGTTATAGGTGAATTCTACCAAGTGCAAGTAGTCTTCCCATTTTGATGGTTTGTCCATCGCATACATCCTTAGCGTGTATTCTATTACTCTGTTCACTCTCTTTGTCTATCCATCAGACTCAGGATGATAAGTTGTACTGAAATTCAGATTTGTTCTGAACCCTTTAATAACCCTTTCCAGAAATTTGAGGTGAATTTCAGGTCTCTATCGAACACAATTGTCTTGGGAATCTCGTGCAATCGTGCCACTTCCTTCATAAAGATGTTGGTAACATCCGTCGCCTTGTGAGTAGTCTTTAACGAAATGAAATGGGCAAATTTCGTAATCTTATCCACCACCACCATAATTTAATCATGTTGCTTGCCTGTTCTAGGCAATCCTGTGATGAATTCCATTGTCACAATTTCCCACTTCCACTTAGGAATGGGTAAAGGTTGCAGTAACCCTTCTGGGTGTCTGTTCTCTGCTTTAACCTTATGTAAATCCATACATCTGGCGATGTATTCAACAATATCCTTCTTCATACCTGGACAAAAGTAATGTCTCCTAATTGCTTCCACAGCCTTTTGATATCCAAGGTGCCCAACATAAGGCACATTATGTATTTCTCTCAAAATTGCAAGTTTCAAACCCTTGACATTAGGCACATAAAATTTTTCTTGTACATAAGTATTCCATCAGTCTTTAACTTATAATTTTCCACTTTCAGTGGCATCCCACCTTGCTATAGCTTTGCTACCAGCTCCATGTACTACAAATTTGCACTTGCAACTTCCAAAATTCTACTATTTACATAAGTTCGGTACATGCTAATGGTTGTAGCATGTAATTCGTGTACTCTCATGCTGAGTGCATCAGCCACTTTATTCTCTTTCCCTTTGATATGCTTGATATCAAAATCGTATTCACAGAGAAATTCCAGGCACCTACTCTGCTTAGC
This sequence comes from Picea engelmannii, assembly GCA_009831015.1. Taxonomy (NCBI): domain Eukaryota; kingdom Viridiplantae; phylum Streptophyta; class Pinopsida; order Pinales; family Pinaceae; genus Picea; species Picea engelmannii. The sequence goes on along the minus strand of ML790021.1, from coordinate 351,906 downwards.
GTTCAAGTTTGGTTGATCAAACAAATAATTTAGACCATTGTGGTCTGTTCTCAATTCAAACCTCATTCCCATGAGGTAATGTCTCCATTTCCTCAGAGCGTGAATGATGGCCGCTAAATCCAAATCATGAGTTGCGTAGTTCCTTTCATGATATTTCAACTTTCTGGATTCATAACAAATTACGAATCCATTTTGACTGAGGAATCCTCCCTATCCTTCTTTTTATGCATCTGTGCACACCACAAAGTCTTCATTTGGATATGCAATCCTCAGGATTGGAGAACTGGTTAACGGTTTCTTCAATTGTTGAAATCTTTTCTCACAATCTTTTGTCCACTGAAACTTCTTCTCCTTCCTTTGCAAGGAAGTGATAGGGTGAGCTATCCTTGAGAACCCTGCAATAAACCTTCTATAGTAACTAGCTAAACCCATGAAGGATCTAACTTCTGTCACGTTCTTTGGCATTGACCATCCTCTAATGGCCTCAATCTTCTCAGGGTCTACAACTATCCCATCCTTCAAAATCATATGCCCCAGGTAATGGATATGCTCCTGATAAAAAGAGCACTTGCTCAACATGGCATACAATTGGTGCTCTCTTAGCACCTGCAACACCATCCTCAGATGTTTTTCATGCTCTTCCTCCGACTTGGAATACAACAGAATGTCATCCAAAAAGACTATGACAAACTTGTCCAAATAGTCCTCGAATACACCATTCATCAAACAGATAAAAACAACAGGTGCATTTGACAACCCAAATGGAACCACTATGAACTGGTAATGACCATACCTTGTTCTAAAGGTGGTCTTGTTGATGTCTTCATCCTTTATCCTTACCTGGTGATATCCTGACCTGAGATCTATCTTTGAAAATATCTTCGCATCCTTTAACTGATCGAAGAGGTCATCAATCCTCGGCAGATGATACTTGTTCTTTACACACTTTGTTCAATTGTCTGAAATCGATACACAATCTCAGCGTTCCATATTTATTATTCATGAAAAGAACTGGGGCTCCCCAAGGTGACACACTTGGGCATATATACCCCTTTTTCAAAATCTCTTCAAGCTGCAATTGTAACTCTTTCATCTCCGACGTACTCATTCTATAAGGAGCTTTCGACACTGGAGCTGCTCTAGGCATCAAATTTATAGAGAATTCAATATCTCTCTTCGGAGGTAGTTCGGGTACCTCCTGAAATACATCTTCAAAATCTTTTAGTACCACATGGTCTCCGATACATGACACCTTATCCTTGGTTGTTTCCTCCACATGGGATGAAAATAATTGACAACCTTTTCTGTAGCACTTCTTCAACTGCATTGCTGAGATTTCTCTGATAGCAATAAGTCTAGAAATTCCTTGGATTGTTTTCCAATTCCCCTCCTCATCCAGGCAAGTGAATGCCTTGTTATGACAGTCCAGGATGGCATGGTGCTAGTCCAACCAGTCCATCCCAATTAAACAATCATAAGAGCCTAAAGGAATAATGTTCAATTCAACCTTCGTGCTCAATCCATTCATGCCCATAGGACATGACTTAACCAACTTAGTGACTTTCCTCTTGGTTCCTGTAGCTAGCTGCACTAACCAAGAATTTTCATATTTGCTTCTCGCCAATTGCAAGATTTCCACCACACTAGGATCTACATAACTATGGATAGACCCTGAATCAATTAAAATAGTAAAGGCATGGTTGTTAATCATACCTTTTACTTCAATCACGTGTGATTGAAATTATTCTTGCTTGTTGTCCAGGGCCACATAGATCCTTGGTATTCTATTGCCCATGTCCTCGATTGTTTCAAGTTGCTGAACAATATGGAGAGCTCCTACTTTGCCATTTTTGTGGGGAAAATCTCTGTACTTATGGTTTCCCTGACAACCCCAACACTGAATGGGCTTCTGTCTTGGCCTTTGTTCCCCTACTTCAGCCATTCTCAGCTCTCTAAACATTTTTTATCCTTAATGACTATTTTTGAAAAAGGGAGGTTTGTTTCCCTTTTGCCTCTACTCTTTCTTAAACTTCTTCTGGTCATCCCAAGCCTTCTGAAAGGTAGGATTTTCTCTTTCTTGTTCGTATAAGCATTTCTCTCTTCTTATCATTTCTTCCATGGTCTTGGTCTCATGATACTGGATCTTGTCCCCAATGGAAGATGACAGTCCACTCAAATACCTTTGAATCTTGATAGTCTCCTCTTTGATGAACGAAACATACTTCAGCAATTCCAAGAACCTATGTTGATACTCATCAATGGTCATGCTGCCTAGCTTGAGTTCAAAGAACTCTTTCATTTTTATATCATAATATATCTTAGTCAAATACTTCTTCTCAAAATACCTATTGAATTATTTCCAAGTGATATCTTACCCTCTAATGTTTTGTACCTGCACAAGTTGATCCCACCACATAGATGCTTTTCCTTTCAATTGATACATCACAATTCTTCCTTTTGCATGAGAGGAACAATTTTGCAGTTGGAAATATTTCCTCATGCCAAGCAACCATGTTTCGGCATCTTCCTCCTTCTTATGTTCTCCATCAAACGTAGGAGGCTTAATATTTTTCATCTCTCTCTTCAATTCACCCACTCTAGATCTCCTGCGTTTTCTTGTAGGAGATGGGCTTGAACTAATTTGTGTCCTTATCTTGGAGTGACCTTGGGAGTGATGATGGTTTCTACCTACACTCATTGACCTTATTCCTTTAGAACTTTGGTGACTCCCTGTTATGATCGAGTCACTCTCCTTCTCTAACTTCTTCTCTATTCTCTCCAAAATCTTTAAAATTTTTATGTTAAATTCACCTTGTTTTTCCTGAGCTTTCCTGAGATTTTTTCTATCTTCTCGATGAGTTTCAACATCTTTCTACAATTTTTCAACGATTTTCATCATGTTTCCTTCCTTATCTATCTCTTATCCATGCCCATTAGAGTTTGATCCTTCCACTCCCAAGTGGTTTTCCATTCCTTCTCTTTCATTTTCTGAACTAGAAGCATTCTGAGTCTCTTCCATTTATTTGCACTCTGTGGAAACTCTAAATGGTTCTGGCACTCATTAAACGTCTGCAAACACAACATGCAGACAACCAGAATTTGTCAGGCAATTATTCCTTAACAAATCACACATCATTAATAAACAACTTGATTGAAGAAAACATTCAGTTTCCATGAATTTTCTGAGCTCTGCTCGGCTTTGCAGTACACTCATGCCATAGCCCTTTTCCTTTGTTTCCCCAACCCCACAGGACCAAGGGTCATGACCAAGCACTAGATCTACAAGGTTCTCTCATAGAAATTTTGGGGTTTTGGGTTTCAGGGTTTCGGTCCGGGAGGCTCTCACACTCACTTTCCTCTCAAACTCTTGACTTTCGAACTTTCAACCTTTCTCACCCCCGGGCCCACAGTACCGCTGTCACCAACCAAGGTGGTGACACGTAGTTTCCTTAAGAAGGTCCACGCTACCTCTGGGGACGCCATCCGACCCTATTTCATCTACGTTTTCCTTCGGGACCCATTGGCACATGGCACACATCCCTTGTGCCTTCATCAATCCCAGTGAGGTCAGCTCGACCCAATACTTTGGCTCATCGAGATTTCACAATTTCGGGCCTTGGGAGTTTGTGCATCAACACCTCCCATTCTTCCGATGACTGAAATTCCAAAATGATGAAATTTTAGAGCTTCTAATATGACGGTCCTAACTTCCCCACGATTTGATGACTCAGATCTCATTGGGAGTTGCGTAGTTCCTTTCATGCTCTTTCAACTTTCTTGATTCATAACAAATTATGAATCCATTCTGACTGAGGAATCCTCTCTGTCCTTCTTTTCATGCATCTGTGCACACCACAAAGTATTCATTTGGATCTGCAATCCTCAGGATTGGAGAACTAGTTAACAGTTGCTTCAATTGTTGAAATCTTTTCTCACAATCTTCTGTCCACTGAAACTTCTTCTCCTTCCTTTGCAAGGAAGTGATAGGGTGATCTATCCTTGAGAACCCTGCAATAAACCTTCTGTAGTAACCAGCTAAACCCATGAAGGATCTAACTTCTGTCATGTTCTTTGGAATTGACCATCCTCTAATGGCCTCAACCTTCTCAGGGTCTACAACTATCCCATCCTTCGAAATCATATGCCCTAGGTAATGGATCTGCTCTTGATAAAACGAGCACTTGCTCAACTTGGCGTACAATTGGTGCTCTTTTAGCACCTGCAACACCATCCTCAGATGTTGTTCATGATCTTCCTCTGACTTGGAGTACACCATAATGTCATCCAAAAAGACTATGACAAACTTGTCCAAATAGTCCTCGAATACACCATTCATCAAACACATAAAAACAACAGGTGCATTTGACAACCCAAATGGCACCACTGTGAACTCGTAATGACCATACCTTGTTCTAAAGGTGGTCTTGTTGATGTCTTCATCCTTTATCCTTACTTGGTGATATCTTGACCTGAGATCTATCTTCGAAAATATCTTCTCATCCTTCAATTGATCGAAGAGGTCATCAATCCTCGACAGAGGATACTTGTTCTTTACAGTCACTTTGTTCAATTGCCTGAAATTGATACACAATCTCAGTGTTCCATATTTCTTCTTCATGAATAGAACTGGGGCTCCCCAAGGTGACACACTTGGGCATATATACCCCTTTTTCAGAATCTCTTCAAGCTGCAATTGTAACTCTTTCATCTCTGGCATACTCATTCTATAAGGAGCTTTTGACACTGTAGCTGCTCCAGGCATCAAATTTACAGAGAATTCAATATCTCTCTTCGGAGGTAGTTCAGGTACCTCCTGAAATACATCTTCAAACTCTTTTAGTACCACATGGTCTCTGATACATGACACCTTATCCTTGGTTGTTTCCTCCACATGGGATGAAAATAATTGACAACCTTTTCTGTAGCACTTCTTCAACTGCATTGCTGAGATTTCTCTGATAGCAATAAATATGGAAATTCCTTGGACTGTTTTCCGATTCCCCTCCTCATCCAGGCAAGTGAATGCCTTGTTATGATAGTCCAAGATGTCATGGTGCTAGTCCAACCATTCCATCCCAATTAAACAATCATAAGAGCCTAAAGGAATAATGTTCAATTCAACCTTCGTGCTCAATCCATTCATGCCCACAGGACATGACTTAAAAAACTTAGTGACTTTCCTCTTGGTTCCTGTAGCTAGCTGCACTAACCAAGAATTTTCAAGTTTTCTTCTCGACAATTGCAAGCTTTCCACCACACTAGGATCTACATAACTATGGATAGACCCTGAATCAATTAAAATAGTAAAGGCATGGTTGTTAATCATACCTTCTACTTCAATCACATGCGATTGAAATTATTCTTTCTTGTTGTCCAGGGCCACATAGATCTTTGGTATTATATTGCCCATGTCCTCGATTGTTTCAAGTTGCTGAACATTATGGAGAGATCTCACTTTGCCATTTTTGTGGGGAAAATCTCTGTACTTATGGTTTCCCTGACAACCCCAACACTGAATGGGCTTCTGTCTTGGCCTTTGTTCCCCTACTTCAGCCATTCTTGTCTCTCTAAATGTTTGTTATCCTTGACGACTATTTTTGAAAAAGGGAGGTTTGTTTCTCTTCTGCCTCTACTCTTTCTTAAAATTCTTCTAGTCATCCCAAGACTTCTGAAAGGTAGGATTTTCTCTTTGTTGTTCGTATAATCATTTCTCTCTTCTTATCATTTCTTCCATGGTCTTGGTGTCATCATAATGGATCTTGTCCCCAATGGAAGATGACAGTCCACTCAAATACCTTTGAATCTTGATAGTCTCCTCTTTGATGAACGGAACATACTTCAACAATTCCAAGAACCTATGTTCATACTCATCAATGGTCATGCTTCCTAGCTTGAGTTCAAAGAACTCTTTCATTTTTCTATCATAATATCTCTTAGTCAAATACTTCTTCTCAAAATACCTATTGAATTATTTCCAAGTGATATCTTTCTCTCTAATGTTTTGTACCTGCGCAAGCTGATCCCACCACATAGATGCTTTTCCTTTCAATTGATACATCACAATTCTTCCTTTTGCATGAGAGGAATAATTTTGCAGTTGGAAATATTTCCTCATGCCAAGAAACCATGTTTCGACATCTTCCTCCTTCTTATGTTCTCCATCAAACGTAGGAGGCTTAATATTTTTCATCTCTCCCTTCAGTTCACCCACTCTATATCTCTTGTGCTTTCTAGTAGGAGATGGGCTTGAACTAATCTGTGTCCTTATCTTGGAGCGACCTTGGGAGTGATGATGGTGTCTACCTACACTCATTGACCTTCTTCCCTTAGAATTTTGGTGACTCCTTGTTCTGCTCGAGTCACTCTCATTCTCTAACTTCTTCTCTATTCTCTCCAAAATCTTTAAAAACTTTATGTTAAATTCACCTTGTTTTTCTTGAGATTTCCTGAGATTTTTTCTATCTTCTCAACGAGTTTCAACATCTTTCTGCAAATTTTCAATGATTTTCATCATGTTTCCTTCCTTATCTATCTCTTCTCCATGCCCATTGGAGTTCGATCCTTCCACTCCCAAGTGGATTTCCATTCCTTCTCTTTCATTTGCTGAACTAGAAGCATTCTGAGTCTCTTCCATTTATTTGCACTCTGTGGAAACTCTAAATTGTTCTAGCACTCATTAAACTTCTGCAAACACAACATGTAGACAACCAGAATTTGTCAGGTGATTATTCCTTAACAAATCCCACATCATTCATAAACAAATTGATTCATAAAAACATTCAGTTTCCATGAATTTTCTGAGCTCTGCTCGGCTTTGTAGTACACTCATGCCATAGCCCTTTTCCTTTGTTTCCCCAACCCCACACGGCCAAGGGTCATGACCAAGCACTAGATCTACAAGGTTCTCTCATAGAAATTTCGAGGTTTTTTGTTTCGAGGTTTCGGTCCAGAAGGCTCTCACACTCACTTTCCTCTCAAACTCTTGACTTCCAAACTTTCGACCTTTCTCACCCTCGAGTCCATAGTACTGTTGTCACCAACCAAGGTGGTGACACATGGTTTCCTTAAGAAGGTCCACGTTACCTCTGGGGACGCCATCCGACCCTATTGCGTCTACGTTTTCCTTCAGGACCCATTGGCACGTGGCACACATCCCCTGTGCCTTCGCCAATCCCAGTGAGGTCAACTCGAACCAATACTTTGGCTCATTGATATTTCACAATTTCGGGCCTCGGGAGTTTGTGCATCAACACCTCCCATTCTTCCGATGATCGAACTTCCGAAATGACGACGTTTCAGAGCTCCTAATCTGACGGTCCTGACTTCCCCAAGATTTGATGACTCAGATCTCATTGGGATTTCGAGTGTCGCGAGGTTGAAATACATCCCACCTTCATTCTTCCAATCCCTAAAATGTCACGATTCCTCCTAGACAATTAATAGTCTAGATCTCTCCTTGATCAATGGTTGTGATCTAATCACGAATTTTCATTTCGAGAATTCTCACGAACTTTCCCTTTGACCTTTTCAAGTCATGAGTCAGGGAAAGTATGATCACTCTCCATGCGTCCCTCCCGATGGATGGTCTCGATGAAGTTGAGACTTCACGTATCGTGATATCCACACTCTTGTGCAACTCCAAAGGGTTTTAAACCTTGTGCACGTTCCCTAGATCCAACGACTATTGGTCCACACGCTCAGATCTGATGGCCCATATATGATCTCTTATGCACGCTCTCCTAAGTGTCTGGACATGGATTGGATGATCTAGATATTCTCTGCACACTTGATCTATGGTTGCAATTTTATTTTACTGCTATTCCTCCTGCACTTCGTGACACGACCAAGTAACTTCTTGGAACTCAGAGACAATCTAAGGTTCGAAATTAGTCCTCCAGACACAATTTTCTCTTGAAACCTTGGATCCAAATACCACTTATCTGACCCATCTAGGCTCAATGTTGAAACTATGGATCTGATAGCATATTGTAACATTCCCAACCACCAATCCACTTGTCGGGAAACGCTACCATGTGGAACATTCTCATACTTATATATATAACATGAATATTAAATCTAATTAACAGATTTAATCAAAAAATACAGAGTAAGCACATTATTACTGCTAATATACATCATCAAGGACATTAACAATAACTCATATGCGCAACATAATACATGATAACATATAATTGTCACAGGCATGAAAAACATAATATTAAGCACAAACTGATACTTATCTTTGAAATTGTGGTAATTCCACCAACCACGTTTAGACCTTCCATGAACCTCCCAGCCTTAGACCTCACTGTTCATCATGCTCAACAATGGTTCACCCCCAAGCTAGGACTAAGCTCCACCCAAGGTAAGGGAATGCTAGACTAGGCTGAGGTTACAGGAAAAAATGCACAGAGAAAACATAAGGTTTCTCCCCAAGAGCCTTCTTACGCCCACTACTAACAACCTCTCATTCCCCACATGGTTGTTCCACCCAAGAGTATACACCTTCACATCACAGTCCATTGGTGCTTCACCTCCCTCTTTGGGCCTTGGCAACAGGCCGAATCAAGAATTCTCAGAGCTCCGTAGCTGGTGCTGGACTCACTCTGGGAGAAAACCACTTCCCAACAATCTCTCTCACCCAGAGAGAGATGTTCATAGGCCTGACAACCTACCTCTTCTACCACGGGCCCGACAAATAGGTTTTTCAACGAGTCTTCAACTCATTTCCCGCAAGGGTGATAGTTGCAACAATAGATGGGCATAGGTCCAAAAATGGCAATGGATTGACGCTAGACACGACATGCTCAGGTGATTTCCCTGGTTTCGGGTTCCACAGAAGACATAGAATACTTCATCCGTTTTGGTTCTCAGAATTGTGTGAGGGTAAAAACAACAAAGGTTCCAAAGTAGGGGAAAATGGTTTTTAGACAGAGGATCTAGAAACTGGAAGCACAGATGCAACAACGGAGTACCTCCCAGACTCTCACAGTTTAGAGAGCTGATGACCAAATGGAGGACAAACCCCCTCCATGGTTCAATCTTTGGGTTAAATTGCATGTGCTAGGGCCGACACATGTCGCCCATGAGGTTGCATGCGCTCCATAGCATGTGTTCCTCTTTGCACACGTTCACCTTCCAGGAACTTAGGATAAAAACATACATTTCTCATAACTGTGGGAATAATAATAAATCATTATTCCCAAGGACTTAATCCCCTAAGATTAGACCCTAGGCTCAACACTTAGCCTCTCTTTCCAACCTTTCAACCCCTTTTCCCTTACCCACCTTTTGGAAGCTTAGTCCCCCATCACTCTTTCTTTGTGGTCGGTCTGCACACTGCGATGTTTATTCTTTATTAATGTTCTTCATATTACATATACAAAAACATGCTCCTAGCCTTAACACTTAGGCTCTCCAACCTAATAAACACACAAGTCTACCAATTTATCAATACTCGGCTCACCAACCTACAAAACATGATTTACAATTCATAAACATGATTACAACAGGTTTCGTCCTTGGGGATATTACAAATATGATACTGGATTTAGGCTCTGAAGTAAATGTTTTACCCAAGAAGGCATGGCAGTGTATGGGGGAACCTACCTTAGGCTACTCACGTGTTCAATTGAAATTATCAAATCAACACAGATGTTACCAATTGGAAGGCTTAAAGGTGTGACAGTAGATTTGGATGGAGTGTGCACTATGGCATCTTTTGAAGTAAAAGAGATAGTAGATGGCACAACAATGTACTCAACATTACTTGGATTGGATTGGGAATTTGATAACTAGGCCGTAATCAACCTGAAGAGAAGAAAAATGACGTTTGAATAAAACAAATATAGAGTCATTGCCCCATTGGATACATCAGAAGACGAAAGGTTTGTAGAACCCACTTGTTTGGATCTGGATGAAAAAAACCAGTTTTACAGAACTACCGTGTGAGAAGAGGATTATGTTAACCCAACTGCATATAGGGTACTCAACTGGCCTGTTTTGAGGAAAGATCTATTTTTGGAAGGAAATACCTAATTTTGGAGCATGCACAACAACTCGCAAGAAAGAAACATGAAGAAAAAGAGGCAAAAGAAACATGCAAGAGGAAAATACACCGGTGAGGAGGAAAACAATCCTAAACATAATAGGTTTATGGTTTTTGACAAAAGTTTGTAACATATATAATCCTATAAAGTAGTATAAATAAGAAGCTAGGAGGTCTAGGTTAGGGGTTCAGTAAGGTTCGATCGTTAGTGGTTGTTGATAATTGTTGTTGAAAGTTGTTGCGTTGTAGAAGAGTCAAATAAGCTACATTTAGAGGGTTAGATCACACACTGAGGAGCCTAGTTTGATCTAGTTTTCCTCACAGAGTTTCCTTAATCTCATCAGGATTGTATGATTGACTATGTAATGTGCGTAGCGCCAGATTTTACAACAAACTAAATAAAATAACATAGATGCCAAATCTTTGTGGAAATAGCCCAGGAGGGGGTGAACCATGGTAAACCTTGTGTTTTGTGTGATGTTTCTTGAATTCTTTACTTTCTCTTAATAACTAACTTATGAATGAATGATTAACTAGATGTATTAACATGCATGCATAAGGCTAACAAATGAATGAGTGGATCCTAGAAAGACTTTAATCCAGAACAAGTCCAAGGAATAAATAAAGATAAAATACCCTGCCAGATCCCCACTCATTCATAGACTATAAACACCTGGGTATTGCAGTCACCCATAGAGCTATCTCGGGTGAGACTGCATTGTGCACCCTGTGCGTAGTGTTTCCTTCTAGTTTACCAGGAGGGACGATAGTTTTGGAGGGTTTTGCTGAAAATCTATTCTGATATGAACCTGGGTCAACCTAAGAAGAAGTGAAAGAGAGATATAACCAACATACATCGTTTAGGGCCTCAAAAATGCCCCACAAGTTAATGACCTTCAAAAACCACAAAAATTTGCATAAAACTGACTATTTTACTACCATAACAACCTTTAAATATGAATTGTTGATCTCAAATCAAGAGAAACAACAACCAATGATATGAATCTATCAACCATTGGTGATTTATACTTTCCTTTGGATGCATGCAACTCCTTTCCCAATCGTCCAATGGGATTGTCGACCATCGGCCCAATTCTTTGACATCTGATTTGCACATACCTCCAAACCGACTGATCTGGTTGTTGACCATCGACGATATTCATTGACGAATGAAAAATACACACTAATTTGGCTGATGCCTGCACATTAGCACATTGAAGATCAGTGATCCCCGATGATTTTTGAAAACACTTTCCCAAATTGTACGACCTGGCCATCGACCATCGACCACTTCTATTGGCTGACATGAAAACTACTAACGTGGCATGACACACCATCCTGAGGTGTCAAATTGGACGATGTGGCATGACAATGGATATTGGCATGGCATGCCATATGGATGATGACATCATCATCCACTTTTCCTTCATGGATGATTGATCACTTCTCTTGGATGAACTAAACACTTTGTTGAATTTGAACGATGCCTAGCCATCAGTGCATCGATCATTGACAACTTCTCTTACTTGATTCAAAACAATTTGTTGAATCGTTTGATGCCCAACCACTGACCCATCGACCATCGATGATTGAAAACACTTTGGTGGATTCAGCGAACCCCCTGACCATCAACCATCGACGGTTAGAGATATATTATGGCTTAACCAAACTCTTCACCCTTTTAGCCGACCCGATCATCGACCGTCGACGATTTTAGCAAACTTTTGACATTTCTCGAATTGATCTAGACCGTCGATATCATTTGTTTGACAATCCTCAAGATGAATCTTTTCCATTGATTGTATCAAATTTTCCTAACTCTATCGACGCTCGTCCATCGGTAGTCGATCATCGAATTTTTCTCTTGGAAAATTTCCAACACTTCTCCAAACTCACTGATCTAACTATCATCCGTTGATGGATTCTGCTATCAAGCCTTGCACTTAGAAAAATTTGATCACAGTCCAGGGGAATCTGGACCGTCGATCTCCTTCAACTTCCAACTGTTGAAATTGAATCTTGGCCATTGATTTACCTAATATTTCAAATAGCTGAAACCTTATTAATTTTAAATTTATCATGATGAATATCAGTCATCGATATCGAGATAAAAAGAGATCTCAGTTTTCGATTCACCAAACTGCATGTAACTCTACAAGCGATCATTAAAACTCAAATTTCAACCATTCCAAGTTGAATTTGTCTCTACAACTTCACCTCTCTACTCCTTTAACATTCTTAAACCATTCAGAGTCGTTCAAACTCGGATCTTACTCATGAAATTGGGGACTTAACTCTACCTTCTTCATTTTCCCCCAATTTTACATAGACCAAAGTATGCAACAATGAATTACTCAATTCAAACTTGTTATTGGTCCATTCAAGCTATGTGTTTGAACCTGAAGGCTCCGATACCATAATGTAATGTACCCAGACTCTAGTTGAGTAACATTACATGCAGAAACACAATAAATTATTAAGATTTACTGCTAATTAAATTCTTGTAGCTAACCAACCACATATCACACATATATTTGATCATCGGAATGATACTACAGTTCTAAATGCATCAAACAACATATATTAAACATGAATACAAGAGTTTAAGAAAATAACAAATAAACAACATTCATATAAACCATTTACACCGCAGAATTTAACATAAGAACAAAACATATGTTAATGATTAACCAACTAGCTACAAATGAAGGATGAACCTCTCGGCCATAGGCACTAATGATAATTTTCTCTCATTAGAAAGCCACCCCTGAGCTGAGGCTATGAGTCTACAAGGAGATCTGGCCCACTAGCTATCCACTCTCCACCTAGAGTAGCCCCAAATCCAGGTTCTAATCCCACAATAGTTCTAAATCTCCAGCTCTCTCTTTTCCTCGCAACCTACACTGCCCAAGGAATGTACCCATTCACTACTCATATTCCCTCAGGATGTATCATTCATTTATCAGAGTTCCTAGTGTGCTCGGTTGGCCATGAATTCCTCAGCTGGGATCTAGGAACTCTCAACTGCTTCATATTTTCTCACCACAACCTTCACAAGGCTCTGAGATATTTCCTCAATAGTAAATCACACCATAAGATTACAACCCAATTTACAGGCATAGAGGCCTCTTTCTCAGCATAAAAACACAACCAAACAATGGTTTCCTTCAAGTATTCCATGGCTGGTCCTCTTCCCATCCCTCTATTCCTCCTTTGCTGCCCAAAATATGCATGTAAAAGTTGTCCCTAATATGCATATAGATTTCGTCGTTCTCCTTGCTCGCTTGACTAACATTCTTCTCAAGGATGATTACACTTCATCCCATGCTCTACAATAACTATGGGATGTGACCACTCACACCCACACTCTTACATGAGTTTTAAATGATTGGATTCTTATACACTTAATCTGAAATTAGAAAGTTATACACAAAGATAATAATTTTAGGAATCTAGGTTGGATTAATACCCATGAATAATCCCCCCTTGGACCCCTCTCTCTCTTGTGGAATCATATCCACCCATGGTTCCTCATTCCTTTCATATCGCAACCAATAATTATTACTTTTATTTATTAATCAATGTTCATAACATGCAAATTGACCCCGGGCCAAATTAAATCAATATGGGCTCTTTACCCAAACACATTGACTCACTAGCCTAATTCACATTTATGAAATTACATTTTAACTCACATGGATTAGAATTGGGGATGTTACAACCAATAAAGTGAAAATGGATAGTGGTCAACCAAAACCAAAAGATATAGTGATTAATTGGTTCAGGGTAACCCACATGAAAACCCTTTATGACCTTTCAGTTAACAAAATGAGGAATATTGATAATAATTTTTAGACTTCATGTTTTGACAACAACAGTCTATAGATGGAAGACTTAAACAAACAAATTACCAAATGGGAAACAACAGTCTATAGATGGAAGACTTAAACAAACAAATTACCAAATGGGAAACATAATTCTATATATGTGTTGATGTGCATGTGTGACCTTGATCAACACCAGGGGTTACCCTTGGTGAGAAGTCCTAATTAGACTTGACACCATTTGGAATAGGGAACCCATCTGGATTTGTCCTGGCAACCATTTCTGGTTTGGGGTTTACTGGTTGTGGCCTGGTCCTCCGGTGATGGTTTCTAAGCTAATGAATGAAATGAAACTAGTCTAAGATGCATGTGTCAGGATGAAACTAAGATAACCAGAAAGTAGACATAGAACCAGACATGATCTTATCAAAGGCTCGAGAAATAATTCACAGAGAGTAGAGACAAGAATATGAATACATAACTACAAACCCATAATAGTCTACGATTTAAAAAATCACTTACAATCCTATGTCCATAGATTTAGAAAAAATATTCCCGGAAGAACACAAATACGAATGTAATCAATCACACATAAGAATAGTATATGATATGAAGTACATTCTTACACAACCCAAATGCTGAGAAAAACACAACAAAATATTCCAGAACACATGCAACACAAGAATCAAAGTTCTGCACAAAATAGCTTGGCCAAACATGCTTCTCCTCATTAAAAGTTTCAACAATAGTACCTGAAAGCTCATAAAGCCAAAATCCGTTAATTCAAGTACAATCCCCCTATTGATTGAAATTCACCTTGACTCTGAGGTGAAACCTATGATTAAGATGTAATTGGGTATTTTTCTTTATGGTGACATAAGTGTGACATGGAGGCCACATGTCAGCTAAAGTGGTAGAGGGGAAATGTACTACCATGGTGGAAGTTGTTGGAAGATGGTTGTGACATGAGGCCACAGTGGTGGACGAGGTTCTAGCCTCACAGAACCGTGATTTTGGGGGGGTCCCCTGCTAGTTTTGGAAACCACCAGGGGGTCCCAAAATCCATGAGACAGTGCCACGTCACTGGGACGAAAACTAACATGATCCATTTTGGACCCCCCCTCTGTTGACAGTCGACACATCGAGGGGGGTGTGAATGTGACCACTACCATCGATTGCATTTGACCCCTCTTGATCCTCCACTGTAAGGTATGGAGGACATGAAAGTTTGTGCACAGAGAAAATTGGCATGGGATGGGGCTCACCCATCCCTACAACCAATAAAAGGGTGCCACATGGCAGGAGGGTTGTGGAGCCCGAAGACAAAGGTAAGATATGGATGCTAGGAGAAATAATAAAGTTATCCACTTAATGAGAACTCTCCAGAGTTCTTGCTTTTTTTAGACGTCACATTTTTACCCCTATTTCAAAAAGTCGTGTTATCGATAGCACCCCTTTTTTAGGAGTTGGTTAAAACTGCAATTTGTTTGAAATCCTACCCTTGAAATTATGTGACATTACAGATATAACCCTGAAATTGACCCTTGAATTGAGAAGTGATGTTACCAGTAGCACCATGTTTTTTTTACTTAAAATTATGACCTAATTGAAACTGTGACATTGACCACTAACACGACCATAAATAAAACATTGAAAATTGACTCTTAAATATAAAAGTGTTATAGCTTGATAATTTTTTTATCAATTTTTTTTTTTTAATGATTTACACTAAGAAAATAATTAAATTGAAAAACAAAATACCATAGTTGCATGAGAACCGCTCCCGTCATTTTCAGCATTTAGTTCCCAAGCTCCCGAAGTTTCGGGAGCTTGGGAACTAGTTGGGAATGTCCCCAATTGGCTAGGAACTTGGGAGCTTTTTGGGAGCTTCGACATCAAAGAAATGTGAGCTTCAACATCAAAGAAATGGGAGCTTGCTAACGAGTGTCCTAAAAGAAGAGCTTTAAATTAGAATTATATTAAATTAAAATGTAAATATATTTATTCCTTTATTACAAATACATAATTTCTTACAAATATTTTCATTATATTTATTCCAAATATCACTATAAAACTAAGACTAAACTGCAGATAAATATTATTTTAAAAATTAGTAAAGTAAAAAAACTTAATAAAACTTTTAATGCATTTATGTTTTCCTTCAAGCCCAAACTAAACATGAAAGTCGAATAAATCAATACCCTATCCACTACAAGCATTTGCTCCACTCTGTAATTGATATCAACCAACCATATCATTGACTTTTATTGTATTTTCATATTAGAAGAGTAGTACTATTTTGTTTTTTCAATAAAAAAAGAATAATGCTTCAAATTTACAAAGATGTTTAAAGTTTATATATGTAAAGTTTAATTTTAAAAAGATGTCGAAATTGTATATATGTATTTTCAATTTTGTTTCTCATTTTCTAATGGAATACTTATGGATATTAAAGTTTCATTATTGTGTTAAATATATTCATATAATTATTAGCACAAATTAAATTAGTAATTTTAATATTGTAGTTGTTGCAATAGGAGAAACATTGTTCTAGATTCAACTTCGATTTTATTGAAATAAGATTTAAAATGTATCAATATCTCTATACATTGTAATCTAAAGTATTTTTTATATTTTTTTAATATATATTATTGCCGCTCCCAAATTCAAGTTTCTTGTAAATTTGAAGGAAACTTCTATTGATACTAGTATCCACGTTCCCAACATTTCCATGTTTTCTAAACTCGTGCAACATAGCAAAATACCCCTAAGCATATTTTTTTTAAGATAAAAAACCAAATTTATTTGAAAAATAAAGAAAAAATATTATTTTGTTGAAAACAATTGCTAATAAAAAATTCAAAAAATGAACTTAAAAATAAAATTCTATTTTTTTTGAAAATAAAATAAAAATAGAGCCTTAGAAACCAAAATTTAAAACTCAAAAGTAAAAAAAAAACAAGGAAAAACAAAAAAACTTTTGTAAAAATATGCAAAAGTGAAAAAAGAGCATCTTTTGTAAAAAAAATTAAAAAACAATCTAAAATTAAATTTAAAATAAAAAAATAAATTAAAAACAAAAAAAAATACTAA
>ML790021.1:299244-334891 GCA_009831015.1 Picea engelmannii | reverse complement strand
TAAAGAGTTAAAGGAAAAAAGAAAATCAGGGTATTATAAAGATGTAATCAACCCTAATCTAGAAGATCAAAATTATCTATCTGTTTTGCCAAGTGTAAAGAAAAAAATAAACATTGTTAAGATAAGAACAAATTCTCAAGAACTAGGCGTTGGTCAATTCATAAAATGCCATGGGATGAAAGAGTGTGTCACCTTTGTGACACTAAGAAGGTTGAAGATGAAACACACTTTCTTAGATTGCACAGCCTATACCCATATTAGATTTCATTTTCAAAATATTGATCACACTACTAACCTTCGTAACCTCTTAACTCAACAAAAGTATGGTGATCTTGGAAAGCTTCTCTTAATGCTTTTCGAGCACATAAACAAAATTCTAAAGAATCACAAGTAATCACTTATCGTCTTAAGGTCCGATAGACCAATTAGATACCAATTAAGTCTTAGTGGATGTTAATCATCATCATCATCATCAACTCAAAATATATTAATTTAAAATTTTTTTTAAATGAATTTTGAAAAAACAAACAAACAAACAATTCTAAAATTGAAGAACAAATACAAATCAAAATTTGAAAATATAAAAATATTTAAATTTTTTTAATTTAATAAAACAAACTTTATTAATTTAAAAAGTTTTTACGTGAGGCACACTGAGAGTGTGAGGGCGATGCCCGACATTGCCCCCTCCCCCACAGGCGATGTTGGGCATCGCCCCCTCCAATGCGTCTCTTGTAAAAACCTTTTAAACTAATAAATTTTGTTATTCAATTTACATTTGTTTAAGTTTTCAAATTTTGATTTGTGTTTTTTAATTAAATTTTTTAATTTGAGATTTGTTTGATTTTTAGTTTTAATTTTTTAAAAATTTAGTTTATAAAGATTTTAAATTAATAAATTTTGTGGTATTAAAATAAATTTGTTTATGTTTGATTTATTTATTTATTTCTCTTGGTTAATATTTTTTAAAATTTAATGAATTTTGTATTTTTTTAATAAATATTTATATCTTATTTTTTTTTAATAATTGTATTATAGTATTTTTTTATTTTTAATTTGATTTTAGATTGTTTTTAATTTTTTTTTTTAAAGAATTGTTTTTCCTAGTTTTTATTTTTAGGGATCACTTTTTATTTTATTTTTCTCCAAAGAACTTTAGATTTTATTTTTTTTAATTTCATTTTTTAATTTTTTATTTTCAACAAAAAAAAATGTTTTTTTTTCTTTAATTCTAAAACAATTTTTTTTTTTTACTTTAAAAAAAGAATCTGATTAGGGTATTTTTTTCATTTTAATTATTATCTTAATGTAAACTATTAAAAAAAATAAAATTAATTGATAAATAAATTATCAAGTTATAATACTTTTATATTTAAGAGTTGATTTTCAGTTTTTTATTTGTGGTGATGCCAGTGTTCAAGGCCACAGTTTCAATTAGGTCATATTTTTAAGTCAAAAAAGAAGTGGTGCTACTGGTAGCATTACTTCTCAATTCAAGAGTCAATTTCAAGGTTTTTTCCTCAATGTCACGTAATGTCAAGGGCAGGTTTGAAGGATTTCAATCAACTTGCATTTTTAACCACCTCCAAAAAAAAGGGTGCTACCGGTAGCACCACTTTTTGATTTGGGGGTTGATTTTTCTGTTTTTTACCCAAAAATATCATATTTTTGGGCTAGATTTTATCATTTTGAGGTTAGAATTCGCGTTAAGTTGGTAACTTTGTTAGGTTATGAAGAAAAAATAAAAGAGAAGGTGGGAGAGGCCAACAAGGCAAGGCTAAGTGGGTGAGGAGGCTGATTTGGCATCACCACATGGTGCCAGGTGGACCCAATGATCCAGATTTTATGAGCAGAACGAAATGAATACAGTTATTAAAAGATGCTTAACACAAAATAATAGAGATACAATAAAACTAGTTTTCTATTCAAATAAGGAAATAAGCTGAAACTATAAAGTGCAACAGAAAACAAGCTTGCTGGAATGGTGGTGGCTTATCTTTGAGAAGATATGTAATGACTGTGCTCATTCAAAAGAAGATGATTACAATGAGGCTCTGAAGGTCTTTTTACAATAAACAAGAATGTCAAAAACCCTAGACATCCAAAAACCTAACCCTAGGAGATGAAGCACCAAAAGTCATGTGGGCCCCATTTGGGTAAATTAGTACATCAACTTCCCGAGGTTGTAACTTTTGCATACGATCTTCGTTTTAGGTGCACGATAGTCATTGGAAAGGTCTGTCTAAGGACTACACATTTTGTTGTTGTTTAACGAAGGCCATGTCTAATTGTGGCGAGCCCTAAAAACGTTGTTTAGGGCCTCAAAATGGCCCTACAAGTCAGGGACCGAAAAATTAGGAAACAAAACGGCCAAACTGGAAAAATGCCAAAATGAACCAGTTGGAATAAGTGGGAGGCCACCAAAATTCATTTGGATCACTCAAGACACCACGTCAATAACCCAATCAATAAGAAATAGTAAAAATTCTAAAAAAATAGTGGAATTTGATATAAACATTCAGTGTTTTTTAGGTCATTAAATTATAGGCCATTTTTGAAGGCTAGTTGTGCTAGACATCAACAACCTCCCTTTTTCTTGTATATTTGTTTGTGAATCCTTCTCTCCAAGAAAATGGGACCCCTCTTGTCTTTCATGAGAGCCTCTTGACTTGAAAAGTTTCCTCAAGGTTGATCTTTGTTTACCTCTATCCAAGATGGTCACCACATTTTTTAGCTCGGTTTGGGTTGAGTCTTTTCTTTCAACACTTAGATAAATATTTGAAATCCCTTTTGGTTGTCGGACAAGTTATTTTTAACTCTTTTGGTATGCACCAAAGGAGTTTCCTTTAAGTTCTTCGGTCTTCACTAGAGGAATTCCATCGAAATCTTCAGGAAAGATAAATTGACAATCGAAAAACTTAATCCTAACTCGTTCGACTCAACTAGAAGAGTTCTTATGAACTTTGTTGGTTGAACCAGAGGAGTTCTTCAAAATGTCTTGAGGAACTAACACACTTTGTATTAACTCCTCCATTGTACCTAGAGCATTTTCTAACATCACTTTCGGTAAATACATTGAAACCCCTCTGGTCCCGTTAATTGTGTGCATGATTATAAAATAAAAAATTCTCCCGTTAATTGTGTGCATTTGTTACTATCAAAAAGGAAGAAAGAAAAGTGCCTAGTTGAGTCTGTCGACAAGCCATTGTGAGCATGAGAGTTGTACATCATCGATTTTTCCTCTACATCCATGTGTCATAGAAAATACTGAGTGAGCCCTAATACCATATCTATTGTCTTTGTTGATGTTATTTTCTAGGGTTAGGGTTATTTTATTAATAAATAACATGTAATCTATCAATTGGTCCTTTGATCGCATCCTTGAATTGCCACACTTGAACTGCTATCCTCGTCAACAATGGTCCTTTCACTTTCATTCCATGTGAATCCTTAACCATATCTCAATCTCCCATGTCCTAACTCGTATCTTTCCTCGAAAATTAGTTCAAGCTTGAAATTCCTTCATCTCTAGCTCTTGGTGAAGCTTCGCGAACCCGAATTTGAAATAACCCCATAGTCAAAATATTAACCCAGCACTGAACTTAATAAGGGTTGAACCCTCTACACCTTAACTAGCAACCCCTTTGCCGAGAATATTTATGAACCTTGAATTATCTTTCTCCCAGTTCTTAAGCAATCCTATTTGAATGAACCAAAGAGCCCTAATAATACGCTTTGAAGGGATGACCCCAAGCTCCATTTTCATATCCTTCGAGTCGCCAAAACATAGAATATCTGAGTCACTTGAACCCTTTCTCTCTTTACTTGATCAATAACCCCTTTATGGGACTTAGTTAAATTTTCAAATTAATTTGTCTTGGAGAAGTTAGTATGACCGTCACTAGTATACCCAGAGGACTCCAAATGATCCCATTCGGTTTCACTTGAGGATTCAGAAATATTACTTCTGGTCTTCTATAGAGAAATACTTAACAAGTTCATCATCAGTGTTCTTTTGAGCACTTAATAGGATTGCCACCATTTTTTCTAGAAAACATTGTGTTATCGCCTCCAATATTTATCAGAGAGCTTCACGAGATCGATGTCGGTATTCTTTGGACCACTTCTTGTGATTGTCACTAGTCTATCTGGAGGACTTGGAAAGATTCCCTCCACTCTCACTGGGAGGCTTAAACTAACCATCGTTAGTCTCTATTAGAACACTTAATAGAATCTACTTCATTATTTATCCAGATAACTTTACAAGATCGATGTTGGTGGTACCCAAAGGAATTTATAAAAATGATGTTGATGGTAATCGAAGGAATTTACACAAACTCCTCTGGTACTAACCTCATTATTCCGGGGAAGTTAACATCAAGGCCTCTGACCCATCAACAATCTTACTGCAAACTTCTCTGAAATGTGCTATTGCTCACTGACGCGCTTGAAAACATTTCCTTTGGTTCAACTATACGACTTACCATGAACCATTCTATTACATGTTGGAGTAGTTCCCACCAAATGCTACGATCTCAAATCTTCCTCCATTGACCGATATAACATTAATCTCCACCAACCTGCCTAGTTTCTTCACCCAATTCCTCGCCAAAACTTAAAATCTCATAATGTCGCCAATCATCTTGTTATCCTCGGATGATGATCTCCCACCAAAAGTTGATACAAATGACTCTTTAGGTACTTGACACATCAGTTACATGAGAAAATTTGTTTTTCATGCATGTGTTTACAACTCTTGGTTTGATCATGCTTATTTTTATTGCTTAGTTTTGTTTTTGGGAAAATTTTGACTATGTTTTTCAGGTTTAGAAATGTCCCCATGAAAGAAGGTAACAAGTAATCCACCGACCACAAAGGCCTTCGAGAGTGGTACGCATCATGCAGATGAACCTGACACCCTAGGGGGAATTTATGATGATCAGTGGGACTCCTATAGAAAGGAGGAGACTCTCTCAAATGGGGTTATGTATTTCAAATGTTCAAAAAATAAAATTTCCTTGTCCATGTTGAAGACCAAGATGAGCTTAAATTTTTTAGGAATACCAAGAAATCAAGAATACATAGAGTAGAAGCTTGTGCTGCAGTATTTCCCTGTGCAGATTCCATTTCTCTCAAACATGTAAAATTTGAGAATAGGTACATATGCAATGCTAGGGGAGAGCCCATCGCTTTGTTCTAGCCATCCGATCTAGAAAAAAATCACCATATAGAGAAGGGAGCCCAGAATTTAGATGAATAAATTCTCGGTGGATTCAAGCGCACAACTAAATACTTGTTCACCATCTGATACAATCCAAATATATCATTCAAACACAGAACGAATGGTGGTTATCCCACCACTATGCTAAGGAAGCCATATCAATAAATCATGTCTATGCTCTAAATATTGTACGAAATTCCAAACGCTTCCAAATTTACTTTGTCATATATGCCCCTAATCTACTATTATGCAGACAAAGGATTGTCATTCAACTGGGTTGATATCTTGTCAACAAACTTAACGTAGTCTATCACAGTTGTTAAGGAAGCTAAGCCTAGAAAATTTCTATATTTTCACATGTCCTCATATCTCCTAGATATCATATGCATCACACATCAATATCCTAAGATGGGTTGGGCATGGAAATCGACATAACTGACCATCCACATCTACTACACAATTCTCTTGGAGCACAAGTATAAGACATAGTACCACAAGATATGTGACCACTTCCTCTCCCCATTATATGAATTCTTTTTTTTCACACCAACCTCATGCATGACTAACGAGGAATTAGCGGTAATCAATAGGATAGGGGTATGGTACTTAATGGAGCATGACACATACATCAGAATATATGGAGCCCCTAAATCTCCACATCTACTCCCCAGTTTTGTCCCAAACAAGTTGGTGCTCCAAGAAGTGGCCTACCAAATAGTTATCAATGTAATTGGGGCATTACTCTACCAAGATAAAAAATCTATTTGGCCCATTCTCCCATTATGGATTGACTCTTACTCATTCACAACAACCAAGTAGGCTAAGAATGGAGTGGATACATTACTATCATACCGCTTCAGAGAAGAATGATTTAGAAGGAATGACCCAAAGAAAGTGGTCAAGGATAATTGTAGTAAGTGCGACGTCCCATGGGAATACACTTTGACCACATGGGAGGAAGAGGAATTCCATTGTGGTGTTAGGAAATACGATGAAGTCATTTCTAGGAGACAAGAAAATCCCCTATGGAGAATCACAGATGAAGAAAGAGCCCATGAGGAAGCTTGAAAGAAAGAAGAAGAACACGCAGTAGAAAAGGAGTCTATTGTAAGCACATCTATGCATTCCATATTGGAAGAAGAAGAAGAAACAACAATAGACAAGAAGATAAGAGAGAATGAAAGAGTCCACAAAAATAAGGAAGATGCCACATAAAAGAAGAGGAAAACCAATGAATCCAGATCTAAGGAAAAATATGATGCGACGACATAAATAGAAACAACTAAATTAGAGATAGAATAAAAGGTATTTGTTTATAGATAAGTAGAAGTTGAAGCCAAATGAAAAGTGGAAACGGAAAGAGTAGAAGCAGAGGAAACAAAAAAGGAAATTGCAGAACATGAACCCACAAAAGAATATGCAACTAAGGAAACAAAATAAGAGCAATAAAAGAAGGATGAGGAAACTCTTAATAATGAAAACACTCTAATGGACACTGATATCCAAAAGATATCAATGGGAGGTCCCAATAGTCACACTAAATTCGGCGGGTTAGATCTGGGACTTTGTACTTCGTATAAACCAAGAACAAAATCAAACTTGAAAAATTTAAGGTATGAAAAAGACATTGCCTGCATACTACAACAACAAGTCTGAAAGATCATGGTCACAGGAGGAAACCCAATATCAAACTTCACAAATAACCTAGTGACAGAGAATGATCCAGATTATTTTCTCCACAAAATGAGAGTGGAGATATAATAAATAAATGTATAGAGATATCTTAGATATCCAATAATATAACAAAAAAATATATTAGAGATGAGACCATAAACACAGAGATACAATAATACACAATGGTGGCCATATATTAGAGATGAGACCATAAACACAGAGATACATAAAGACTCGCTAGAATGGTGGCCACTTATCTCTGAGAAGAGATGTGACAACTACTCTCACTCGCAAGAAGATGATTACAATGAGTATCTGAAATCCTTTTTACAATAAATAAGACTTTAAAAAACCCTAGACATCCAAAAACCTAACCCTAGGATATGAAGCGCCAAAAGTCATGTAGGCCCCGTTTGGGTAAGTCAGTACATCAACTTCCTGGGGTCGTAACTTTTGCATACGATCTCCATTTTAGGCATATGATAGCCCATTGGAAAGATCTATGCGAGGAATACACCTGTTGAAAAAACTTTCATGATGAAATTATTCAAGCGAAAGATACTCAAAAAAACGTCGTTTAGGGCCTCAAAATGGCTCTAGAAGTTCAGGACCCAAAAAACTGCTAAAAAATAGTAAATTATCAAAATTGTCAGAAAACTGCTTTGAGCCAGTTGGAAAAGGTGGGTGGCCATTGATATCCACCTGGATCAATCCTCCCTCCTTAGGAGAAAATGGTATCTATTGCGTTGAGTGTCCGGGGGAGAGGGAAAAGCATTTGTTGTATTTGCATCTTGATGAGCTACTTGCCTTGTAGGGGAACTTGCACTGCTTAGCTTGTTGGAGGTTGTCATGAACATGTGGCTAGAAGGGTTGGAAAGTTTTAACCAGTTTGGCTACACGATATTCCTATGTGCAGAAGGAATATTTACACTTTTTTGCAATCTTGTCGACCTGCTTCTGTTGGATAGAAGGTGCTTGGCTCGAGGCTGTAGTGGTTGCAGTATCCTTATGTTTGTCCTTTGAATAGATTGTGAAGAAGCTAAATTTTGTAGTATGAGATACTACCTTGCGACACTGTTTAGGTGGGACAATAGTTGGAACTACCTATGGTATTATGTATAGATGACCCCCCAAAGTAACAATGACACTACAGGGTCGAGACTCATAAACAACATCGCGTCTCCACATATATGGTTGGCCCAAGAGAAAATCACAAACATCCAATGGGGCAACCTCACATAATATCTCATCCTTGAAGGTATGGATGTCGTATGACAATCGACACTGTTGGATGAAATGAAGATCTTGTCCTTAGAAAAGCCATTGGATGTTGTATGGCTATAGGTGTGGTGTTGTCGATAATCCCAACTGTTTAACGACCTCTGCTGAGATGAGGTTATTCTGGTTTCCTCTATCAACAATAAAATACAGCGGGGTCCCCTTCACCCACATCTGTGAATGAAAAAGGATCTCCCCCTCTTTAGGATCTGTTGGTTCTTCTGGTTGAATTGCTGCGGTTGCGAAATTAACAATGGGGTCTGCGTCGATGATTTGTATTTTACCAGTATTTTCAGAATTAGATTTTGAATTAGGGTTCAGCTCCTTGTCTTTCATCTCGGACACCAATGACTGTTTTGGGCAACATTCATCAGTGTTGTGCCAGGGGATTTTGTGGAAATCACACCATTTTCCAGTGTCCTTTGTCTTCCTGTGACCCTTTTTTTCCTGTGGCTTGGACTGGTTTTCATAATACTATTTGTTAGGGACGTCTTTGTCATACTTTGGGTGTTGTGGATTTGCAGACTCGAACTCTCATTTGTTCTGGTGCTTAAATTTCTTCTCGATTTAACAACATATCGATAAGAAACACTGAGTGATGAGATGTCCAGAAAATCCATTTCAGTTTGGATGTATCTGTGTAGAGCCCCACGGTATTTCAGAACCAAATGTCGTTCAGAGTCTTTGATACCCAGATTCGTGCACAAGGTATGGAAGGTATTGGTGAACTCCAGAACTTCTTGGCCTGTCTCTTGTCGTAGTGTGGTCCATCTCATGTACTGGTCCTCATAGTTGCCAACATGGTAATAATTTTCCTTTACCGCATCCACAAACAAATCCCAAGTGGGCTTGACCCCATATATTCCAGACTCCTATGTGGAACTTTTCTCCCAGTAAGTTTCCCACCAATGTTTGACATGGGGGAGAGCTTTAAGGAGTGCGAAGGTGATATTTTCCCTATCAGAAAAATTATGAATAGAGAAATAACCTTCTAACAAATTTAACCATTTGTCTAGGGTATCCACATCTATCTGACCTTCAAATACGATAATGTAGAAATTAACCTGTACCTTAAAAGGAGAGGTTCTTCCAAAGTGGTTGTTTGATGAAGATGCGCCTGTTGTTATTGACAGGCATTGAAGGATGTGGGAAAAATTCTCCATCATTTCGTCCCTTTGTCGTGTGAGAGCTTGCTCAAGCAACATATTGATAGGATTGTCTGCTCTGTCATTTTTCTTTTCTTCCTCCATGGAGGGTTTCTTGGGCATGCAAGAGCGATTGTATTCAAGAGAGACAATCTCAAGACCCAACTTTCTATACTCGAACCTTGTTGGCGACATGCACTGAAAAATGATCAAGAGCATCATGCTCTGATTCCACTGATCCATATTATTTTCGACACGAAATGAGAGCAGAGATATAATAAATAAATGCACAAAGATATCACGGATATCCAATAATATGACAAAAATGTATCAAATATGCAACCATAAACACATAGATACAATAATACATGATTTTTATTAATGAAAGAAATGTACAAAGATTATAAAAATACAGAGTGAAAGACTCGTTAGAATGGTGGCATCTTATTTCTAAGAAGAGATGTGAAAACTACTCGCATTCGCAAGAAGATGATTACAATGAGGCTCTAAAATAATTTTTACAATAAACAGGAGTTTCAAAAACCCTAGACATCCAAAAATCTAACCCTAGGAAATGAAGCGCGAAAAGTCAAGTGGGCCCCGTTTGGGTAAGTTAGTACATCAACTTCCCAGGGTCGTAACTTTTGCGTACGATCTCCGTTTTAGGCGTACGATAGCCCGTTGGAAACATCTATCCAAGGAATACAACTGTGGATGAAAAATTCATGAAGAAAATTGTTTGGGCAGAAGATATCCAAAAAAACGTCGTTTAGGGCCTGAAAACGGCTCCGGAAGTTCAAGACCCGAAAAATTGCTAAAAAATAGTAAATTACCAAAATTGTCAGAAAACTATTTTGAGCCAGTTGGAAAAGGTGGTTGGCCACCGATATCCACCTGGATCAAAAGGAATTTCTAACATAAGTAAAATCCAAAACCCTAACCCCGGAAGATGAAAATCCAAAAGGTTTGCGGGCCCCGATGGGGGTAGTTGATATGTCAACTTCTCGGGGAGTAACTTTTGCATACAATCTCTGTTTGGGGCACTCGATACACTGTGTAAAAGGTATAACTGAGAAGAATGATTTTTTTCTAAACCAAGCTAGCACCCTTAGAAATCACCTAGGTTCCAAATCCCCAAAAAACATCATTTAGGGCCTCAAAACGACCCTGAAAGTTTGGAACCCGAAAAACTGCTGAAAAACTGCCAAGGTCGAAAACTGTTTTTTGAGCCAGTGGAATAGGTGGGTGGCCATCGATATCCACCTGGATCGACCCTCCTTACTTATAAATAAATTGTATCCATTGCGTTGAGATCCTGGGGGAGAGGGGAAGCGTTTGTTGAACTTGAACCTTGGTAACTTGTTTGCCTTGCTAGAAAAGTTGTGTTGCTTAGTTTGTTGAAGGTTGTCACAAACCTATTGCTAGTGGGGTTGAGTCTGTTAGACCAGTCGATGTACATGAGATGATTGCGTGAAGAAGGAATCTTTCCACTTTTATTCAACCTTGTTGACCTGCTTATGTTGGATAGAAGGTGCATGGGCCGAGGCTTTAGTGGTTACAGTGTCCTTCTATTCACCTTTTGAACAGATTGTGAAGAAAGATTGATTTTGTAGTATGAGATACTACCTTGTGTCATTGTTTAGGTGGGACAATGGTTGGAACTACCTTTGGTATTCTGTAGAGATGCCTCCCCATATTAACAATGACAGTACGAGGTTGAGACTCATAAACAACATGGCGCTTCCACATATATGGTTGTCCCAAGAGAACATCATAGACATCCAGTGGGGAAACATCACATAATACCTCATCCTTGAAGGGTTGTATGTTGTATGAAAATCGACACCACTGGATGACATGGAGATATTATCCCTAGTGAAGCCACCAGATGTTGTATGGATGCAAGTGTGGTGTTGTCAAAAATCCCAACTGTTTTTTACCTTTGCTGAGATGAGGTTCTTCTAGATTTTGATATCAAAAATAAAATGCAACGGGTTCCCCTTCACCCACATCTGTGAATGAAAAAGGCACTCCCCCTCTTCAGGATCTGTTGGTTCTTATGGTTGAATTGATGTGGTCATGACAATAGCAGTGGGGTCTACATCGATGATCTGTATTCTATCAATATTATATGAATCAGATGCCGAATCAGGGTTCGACTCCTTGTCTTTGATCTCGGCCACCAATGAATTTTTTGAACGATATTCATCGGTGTTGTGCCAGAGTCTTTTGTGAAAATCACACCAGTTTCCAGTGTCCTTCTTCGTCTTTGTGTTACCCTTCTTTTCCTGTGGCTTGGAATGGTTTTCTGAAGGTTGGTTGTTAGGGCCATATTTACCATACTTTGGTTGTTGTGGATTTGTAGAATTGAACTCTCACTTGTCCCGATGCTTAAATTTCTTCTTGATTTTAAAATCACATCGATAAGAAGCCTCGCATGATGATATGTCTAGAAAATACATTTCAGTTTGGATGTATCTATGTAGAGCCCCACGGTATTTCAAAACCAGATGTCACTTGAATTCTTTTATACCCATCTTGTTGTGCAAGGTATGGAAGGTATTGGTGAACTCTGACACTACTTGTCCCCTCTCTTTCCACAGTGTGGTACATATCATGTACTAGTCATCATAATTACCAATAGGGTAATATTGTTCCTTGACCGCATCGACAAAAAAATCCCAAGTGGGATTGGCCCCATATATTCTAGAATCCTTTGTGGAAATTTTCTCCCAATAAGTTTCCCACCAATGTTTGACATGGGGAGAGCCTTAAGGAGTGTGTAGGTGATATTTTCCCTGTCGGAGAAATTGTGAACAGAGAAATAACCTTGTAGCAGATTTAACCATTTTTCTAGGGCATCTGCATCTATCTGTCCTTCAAATAAAGGAATATAAAAATTAACTTGTACCTTGAAAGGCGAGGTGCCTCCAAAGTGGTCACTTTATGAAGATGCTCCTCTTGTTATCGGTAGGAATTGAAGGATTTGGGAAAAATTCTCTATCATTTTGATGCAGGAGCATCCCTCCACCTCAACAATGCGCCAACAAAGAAACACATCAGTGCACATTCAAGAAGGGAGAGGCATTAAACCTCTCATTTTTCCCTTGTATTTTAAATTTCAATGTAATTTAATTGTAATAAATTACTGTAAGGTTGGAGTAAAGCCAATTTGGCCTTTGTACAAGCTGTAGATAGAGTTTTCTTTTATAGTCTTGAGTTGTATAGATATTGAGCTTTGCCTCAGATCCAAAAATGTAAATACACATTCAATAAAATTTAATGAAGGTAGTGTTACAGGAGAATCCCCCTGTGGACAAGTGGATTCCCTCTTGGGCTCTAGACTCCTAATACCAAGGGAAAAGGGTGCTAACGTTGGTCACTAACATCCTTTTAAACCTAACTAAACTAATGTATAAAGAAGAGGAAGAAAAGTGTACCTTTTAAATTATGTTCTTCCTCGCACAGTTCGAGTTGAGATTTGATCCCTAAACTCCTCGATAAGTCCTGCAAAAAACACAAAGACAGAACAAGCTTCCTATTTTATTAAGATTAGCTTGAAACCCGATCTATCTAATAGAGACAAGTTCATGTAGAATAACACAACCTTGAAACAAACATGCCAAGAACATATTTATATTAATGAAAACAAAGAAAAGTTCATACAACCATAGATGTAGATGAAACAACTTCACAAGGATCTCTTTGTTCATGCCCTTTATCAAATAATCCACCACCAAAATAAATATTCTTCATTGACATCTCCCTTATGAGATCATAAGTTTGATGGCTCTAAACTCTATATGCTTTTACCATGAGAAGGCCTCCTTATATAAGCTTGGAGAGACCCAACCACCTTGGATATTTTTGGGATAGGTTGAGGATATTTCTCCTACAGTTGTGGATCCTCCCTAAGATCCAACCTTGACCTCAGATTCAAATCCAATTGATTTCCAAGATGAAGGGGATTTTCCCCTGATTTTCCTCAACAACCCAAAATTTTCTCAAATAGGATAGTGCTCCCCCAAAAGGGTGCACAGAGCATTGCAACACTCCCCCAAAGGAGGGTACAAAGCGCTAGCACTTCCTGATAGTGGGTAGGGGAGCGTTGCCCAAAATTTCCTTAAAAAATCCCAACACTCCCCCAGAAGGGTACACAAAGTGCTGGAACGCTTCCCTAAAGAAGGCTAGGGAGTGATGACACTCCCTGAGAGTGGGTAGGGGAGCGATGGCCTCCAAAAATGACTTTTGAGTGGTTTTCTTCATGGAAAATGCTTTGTACTATTCATCAAATGATTTCTCTTCCTTAAACCAGTCTTTGAGGGTGTCTTAAGTGTCTATGTGATGTCGTTAGAGGCACGACATAGGTAAGATGACAGTATGATGTTTGGGACACTTGCGACACTTGCGACCAAAATGAAACACTTGTAATGACGCCATGTTGGCATCCATATTAATCTCTATATTTTTATTTACAAGCTGCCTACACAAGGTTTTTGAACCCTCATTACTCGTCGCAATGTTTTTTAATGACACCATTATCTTTCTCTTTTGCATACCTGCTTTTCGTTTTCATTTTCATGACTACAAGCGTGAAAACCCACAGTCGGAATCCATGTTGATTACATTAATGATCATTTGTTTTATCATGAACCTATTTGCTTATGTGGTTATAATTATTTGACCTCAAACACACCACTAGTCACATATTTATCAAAACACCAAATATTTATGCTTTTGATTATTATTAATATGGTGTTGATTTACGAAATCTTTTACGAAATGGTTTGATTGAACACATTAATTTTTGGGCCAAATCGTGGTTATATGATAATTCATTTGACATGTTGATTAAAATCCTTTGGATATGCACTGTTATGATTTGAATGTACAAAGGCATCGTTGGTTGTACAGCTCGACATGATATTCTTGCATGGTTCCAATTTACTCCACCATCCTCGCACGCATAAGCATTAACAATCTGTCTTGCATTTTGGGTTGCCTTTGCTTTGTATTGGGGAAGCTTCGGGAAAATTGTTCTGTGTCTACCCTGTCCAACCCTCTCGCCGATTACCCGGTTGATCTTGTGCTATTTGCTATGGCTCATGTAGTGCGAATCG
This sequence comes from Picea engelmannii, assembly GCA_009831015.1. Taxonomy (NCBI): domain Eukaryota; kingdom Viridiplantae; phylum Streptophyta; class Pinopsida; order Pinales; family Pinaceae; genus Picea; species Picea engelmannii. The sequence continues at coordinate 320,453 of ML790021.1, read as the reverse complement.
AACCCAACGGTGTCCAAGCTTTGGTGTTGTTTGATAACGCCCGAGAGGACCTAGAAAGGAATGGTTGGAGGGTTTTTATTGAGAAGTTTGAGGGTTTCAACCTGGCAGTCGCTCAAAAATTTGCACTTACATTCGATGGGTGCAGAGCCAAAATTGGGGACGTCCAGCTCGAGGTGAATGAGGATTTCCTTAGCTAAGCCACTGCTCTGCCAGCCGAGGGACAAAGATGGTTTAAAAATTCAAAATTTGATGAAATACCATGGCCGCTGCTGTTTACCTCAAGGAAGATTAACAGTTGCGACAAAGGTATGCCCGTTACAACTCTTAAGTCTAGGTGGCATGATCTATTGGCTATTATCAATCAGTTTGTTACATGCGAGGGTAGATACGGCCTAGTTTTCCTATACCACCTATGGCTGCTCATGAGTTTCATAGATTTTCCCTTAAATATGCCACATTTCCTCCTTCGGAGTTTATATAAAATGGATAAATGTTTCAAGAAGGAGAAAGCCGACTCCAGCCTCTTCCACCACTGTTTAATTAAAATTATTGTGATTTATCAGTTGAAGTTGAATGTTGATTGTTGGGATGCTTTCTTGTTGAGGAATGGTTTTTCCAGTCCTGAAATTGGGCAAGTTGACAAAAACGTTGTTACAGAAACCCTTGTCGGGCCTGTCATTCCCCCTCCTACGCTCTTTCCCTCTGTTGAACCCTCAACCTACCTGAACGATTCCCAACCCAACACCTTGCCTGACTCATGTCCAAAAGATGGTGGTAAGCCTGTTAAGAGGTCTGCAAAGAAAAAGGGTAAAAGCTACAGTGATATCAATTGCAAGGGTAAAAAGGCCACGCTCTAGGTATCAAGGTATGCTCGTAACAAACCTAAAGAAAACATAGACCAAAAACCAATCATGTTGAGTGAGGATTCTGATTCTGAAATCGAACGATTTCTGACCGAAGAGTATCCATACTCACACGGACTTTGCTCAGCTAGGCCCTATGACTATGTGACCAACCTCCCGTCGTGTCTTAAAGATGACCCCAACTTCCCTGGGATCAAACTTGACAAAGAAACTGCTGGTCAATTAAGAAGTTCCTCACCTATGGATAAACAAACTGATCAACCACAGTGCGACGAATGTAAGTCGTGGCTCGACCGATATTATACAGACGTCCCTTTGCTCCAATCTCGGATCAAGTCCTTGGAGGATCAGGTAAATGTGCTAACCAAAGAAAATGACAGATTGCAAGCTAATGATAAAAGGAAAAAGACCACAGGCTCTGTTGTCTTTAAAAATGTAGAAGCGGCCACTGTCATTGTTAATTCAAAAATAGCTTGATCAAAACGAATCACTGAAACCGAGGTATGGTATTTCAAGAGTGATTTTAAAATGATTTTGTTTGTGTTGAATTAGCATATAGGATTTGTTGGCTCAAATCACATCCATTTCTGTTTTGATTGAATGAATAAAACACGATTCTGTTTATAATAATAACTAGCTACAGACTCGTGAGATTCTGTAGCTAGTCATAAAAATTTGAATTTTTGTTGATTTTACAACTAAATTACAATATGAAATCGTGTATTCTTGTGCATTTACAGGTACATACGAATTTTAAAGGAAATTGGGTTACTAGTGGCATTTCTGAACATTCTATTTCCTTACAAAGTTTTAGATTAGGCTGTTAGTATTAGATAGGGATAGGAATTTGGGAGATTGTATTCCCCATAATTTTTGCAACAACTTTGATAATTTCCACAAGGAATGTTTTGAGCCTATGGCCTTTATAAATGTATTATTTTGTAAACAAATGACCATCACTGCTTGGGAGCAGAGACTATGGATTGGTGATTATTCAGACTCAAATGAAAGTGGATGTTTGTATGGCTTTAGCTTCAATATATCATACTTTTGTTCAAGTTTTTGTTCATTTCAATTTGTAATCAAATTTTTGACTACTTTAGATATCGTAATTTGTTACAGGTTGATGTGATGGGATTTAAATAGTGTCCATATTTTATGTCTCTCATTTTATATACAACAATAAATCTGTTTATGTTTGATGATCAGAAGGTTGATCTTCTTTGTTGAATGAACAGTTATATACAAATTATCATACTCAGATTTATCTTAATATGATCATTTGTTAAATTATAAATTGTTGTTGCTATATGTCCTGCTTGTTCTGTCATTAGTATTCAAGAGTCACTGCTTCCTTCTTACGAGAAGCATTTGGAAAATCTGGTGTGGGTTGACCCCATCAAACAACGAAATCGAATACTGTGCACAGGACGAATAGGAAACGCTATTACAGGTCAGTCTGTTAGTGTTATTTAATTAGTTTAATTAATATACAAATTTTATGTAGTTTAGATACACAGTACAGAGTGTTATTCTTTATTTCTTAGCTAGATAGTTGTCATTTCATTTCCAGTTCATAAAAGTTATAAAAAATAAAAAAAACACTAGCTTCGCTGTCATAAGTCAGTTCATATATGATTTTGCAGATTTCGATCAAAACCTGCATTTTGTGAATACTGTAAATATAATAGAAATATAAATATATCAATACACTATACATTTAATAAGTAGGATTACTGTTGTATAAATATTAATTAGCGAACTGTGAATATATATTAGACTTGTATATAGTTTGCAGCAACTGTTTTTCACTTAGTTAGTTTCTTTAGTTTAGTTTTTTCACTTTCGTAGGACTTAGATCGGCCAACGGAGCCGCTAAACCCGTCAAAGTGGATTAATCCAAACGGATTGGGTTATTTATACAACCCCAGACCATATTCACTCCTCCAGTTGACGAGCGGTCAATTTCGCCCGTCAACAAATGGTGCTAGAAGGAGGGCCTGAAAATTATTAATGGCACGAGGCGGTCGTAAGACTCCTCCACCAGCCAACCGCTCACCTATAGTGACAAGAAGTCATTCAAACGAAAACATCGTCCCTCAAACAACAACCACATCAAACGACGATCTACGGATCACACTTGAACCAGTAACCCCAAATCCTACAGGTGGTGACGTACAAAATCTTATCTGCCAATCTCTCATAAGAACACATAGTGCCTTTGCCCGTTTAAGACAACCAAACTGACCTTTGGACCAACCATTAGATTTCTCTGATATCAGAGAACAACTTGGAGCCACTAACCTCACTTTAAACCCTATAGATCCAATCCTCACTCCTGCAACAGGAGGATCTGGAATACCACCCTCACCACCTCCTTCATCCCCTTCTTCTTCGGGAGAAGAATCCTTTGACGAAGGCTCTTTCTCATCCCATCCTTTGACACCGCCCACACCAATGGCCAACTAGAACAATCTTGCTAGACCCTGGCTCGACCAAGATGCAGTAGCCATACCCAGGCCTCAACATCCCTTGCCCAAACACCCGAAGAAGTGGCTCCCTAAATTTGACCCAGACTCTAAACAGATCGCCGAAGATCATATCAAAAAGTTTATGTTAGCCATTAGACTCCGTAATGTCGAGAACAAAGACGTAGTCTGCAGATTGTTCCCCTATACTTTCGAAGGCAATGCCTCTACCTGGTACTTTTCCCAACAGCCCCATACCATCGTGTCATGGGAGAAGTTTGAATCCTGTTTTCTTGAGAAGTTTGGAGACGATAAGTCCCCAGAAGTTCTAATCATGGAGCTTTCTAGTTTAAGAATGAACCCCAAAGAGAAAATCAAAGACTTTAACCAAAGATTCTTAACACTAAAGAACTGAATCACTACGGATTCGATGCCTGCTGAGAATCTTATTATAGCATATTATACGAAAGCCTTGCATCAAAGTATAGCCATTTGGGTAAAGAGATCTACAAAAGCCACGTTGTTAGAGGCCTTCGAAGAATCCAATCAGATTAAGAAAGACATCCTTATCTTAAAAGACACTACTAGCAATGAAATAGATAATAGTTCATCTTCCAAAAGGAAAATTGAAATCCTCCCTAGACCTGCCCAAAACAAAACGCAACCTGAAAGCTCAGATCTAGAAAACTTACAAAAAGTCGTTGAAAAACTATAAAATCATGTTATAGATTTGAAAAGGACAACCGAAGAAGCTTCTTCGAGCAAAGGGCCTTACAAACCCCCGTTTAGGAAGCCTTTTCCCACCAACCGACCTAATTCGAATACCGAAGGCTTAAATCTAGAAAGCCTGCAATTCGCTATTCAAACGATTCTGGAAGCCCAGGATAACTTGATGCCCCCTAAGATCCCTGAGGAAGTAGTTGAACAAGAGATAGTTGAAGAAGATGAATCTTCTCCGAACATTTTTGGACACTTCTCGGATAGCATTTTTCAAGTTAATTTCGAGACGGTACATCCCTACAATACTAGGAGTAAGACAACAAAGAGGCCTTCTTCTGAAAACACTACGATTTTGCCCCCAAAACAGTCTAAAAAAACTGAGACTAAATAGAATTATGCGAATCGAAGCTTAGATTATGATTTAGTTGAAGATCTAAAAAAGTTAAGGGCTAACATTTCTGTTTGTGAATTATTAAAATTCCCGTTTCTGCTACAAAAGATGTTACAAAATATCGCAGAGAATAGCAAAAATGGCAATCAAAGCAGTAACAAAGTTTTTCAGAATAACCCAAAAGTTCCTTAGAAGGCCTCCGCTAAGAATACTTCTGATCCTCATGAGAAGAGAGACCTTCCTGTAAATAATGTAACAAATGTAGATAAATTAGTTTCAGAGGCCGCGAGTAAAAAGCAATAAGCTTCCACCATTAGTACTCACAGAAATGTACCTCCATTTTTATTAACTTTTGAAATCTTTAATAGGAACGTGCACAATTTTATGGTAGATTCATGAGCGTCTTCCAATGTAATGCTATGGTCTGTGTGTCATAAGATTAATGATGAAGTTGAACCATCCACCTTAAAGATCATCCAACTTGATCGAGCTAGTGCTAAAGTTATAGGCAAATTAAGGAATGTGCTTATAAGATTATCGTCTAACCCCAAAGTTCATCAAGTAATTGATATTATTGTTGTAGATATTCCAAAAGTTTATGTTTTGATTTTAAGTAGAGACTGGTCAGAACAACTGCACAGATATTTCGTGATGGATTGGTCTCATTTGTGGCTGCCCAAGAACGGAAAGCCCAACAAAATCAAGGTAAATCATGAACGTTACCTAAATTTCACAGTGACAGATTTAAATGATCCCAATGAACCATTTACACCTTCTGCCGATTCACCCGAAATACAAGGGATGGATACCTTTTTCGGCAATTTCATGGCCGAGACTTCAGCTATCACTAACCCGGAGCAGCAGTCCAAAATTGTGGCATATATGCAGCCAACAGTTTCTACTCAATGGTCTCATGCACACGACAAAAATCAAATATGGTCTCTTTACTTTGACGGGTCAAAGTCCAAGGAAGGAGATGGTGCGGGTTGCGTTATTATTGATCCAGTAGGTAACAAAACCCTGATTGCATGCAGGTTAGAGTTTGAATGTACAAACAACACAACAAAATATGAGGCTTTATTGGAAGGCCTCAGGAAAGCATTAGATATGAACGTTCAAAATTTGACTGTCTTTGGCGATTCGGAAATCATGGTTAGACAGGTAAAAAATTCTATCCACTGTTTATCTCTGCATCTTAAAAGCTACCAATCTGAGGTATGGAATTTGATGAGTAATTTTTCTACTTTTAACATAAATTCTATTCCTAGATTGAATAATTCGAAATTCGATTTGTTAGCTAATGTAGCTTCGAAACTCTTTCCTGCAGAAGGCTTGTCCCCGAATGCATTCTTCGTCGAACTGTTGTTTAGGCCATCCATCCCTGAGAACATCACGAATTGGAGAGTCTTCGACGACAATCAACAAATTATTAGTTTCCTGCATATGGAAGAAAGTTTCCAAGGCGTAGTGATCGACGAATGCACTCATGATGAGAATCTTCATGATTTCACGATAATACCAAATCCGAGATCTCCTGAATCTTCATCGGACATGATAAATTCTATCCCTAAATATATAGTTAGATTAGAAAAATTCTATGATATTCAAGACAAATTCAAAAAACCAGTCAACTATAAAACAAATAGTTCCTCTTTATCGTATGAAAAAGTAAACTTGGGAACTAATGACAATCCACAGTGCATTAATTTAGGGGTGGGGTGTTCTGAACAAGAGAAAGCGACGTTTATTAAATTGTTTAAGGAATTCAAAGATGTTTTTGCGTGGACGTATGACGACCTAAAAACCTTTGACCCTAACATCATACAACACGTCATTCCTATGAAACCCCAAACCTTGCCTTTTCAACAAAAGTTAAGAAAAATGCACCCTAAACTCGAACCGACCGTCAAAAAAGAATTAAATAAAATTCCGAACGCTAAGATTATCTTCCCAGCTAGGCACACACAATGGGTCTCTAATCTTGTCCCTGTCCGGAAGAAGAGTGGTGAAATCCGACTATGCGTCGATTTCTGAAACCTTAATTGAGTGTCTGATAAAGACAACTACCCTGTCCCACCCATGGAACAGATCCTTCAATAGGTATCTGGTTCTGAAAGATTATCCTTATTGGATGGTTTTTCAGGGTATAACCAAGTCCTGATGTCTCCTCCAGACCAACTTAAAACTACCTTCCGCACTCCATGGGGCACCTTCGCTTATAGGAAAATGCCCTTTGGACTCATTAATGCTGGTGCCACTTTCCAGAGAGTGATGGACATCGCTTTACGAGGATTAATCAATCAATCTGTCGTATTTTACCTGGATGACATTACTATATTCTCTAAAAACAAAGTTGATCATCTAGCTCATTTGAGATCCATTCTACAACGATGTCGTAAGTACAACATTTCCTTGAATCCTAAAAAATCTATCTTCACAGTAGAACAAGGTAAGCTATTAGGATTTATTGTATCAAGTGAAGGGATGATTATCGACCCTGAAAGGACTCAAGTCATCTTGAAACTCCCCCCTCCCTGGTCAAAAAAGTCTATGCAGTCTTTCTTAGGTCAGATAAACTTTGTCAGGAGATTCGTCCCTAGTTTTTCAGAAATGGTGAGACCTTTACAGAACTTAATAAAGAAGGATGTACGATATCATTGGGGACCCTTATAAAACCAAGATTTTAATTCAATAAAAAAGGCCATAATAGATGCTCCTTCTTTGATGAGCCCCGACTTTTCGCAAGACTCCACGCTCTACACATTTGCTTCTAACCGCTCCTACGCTGTTGTCCTAACTCAAAAGAACGCTGAAAACAATGAAGTCCCAATTGCCTTTATGAACTCAGCCTTCAAAGGTGCAGAACTCAATTACCCAGCAGTAGATCAACAAGCCTATGTTATTTTTAAAGAATTAAATCACTTCCGATCTTATCTTTTGAAATTTAGAACGAAAATTATTGTCCCTTACGTAGCCGTCAGGAATCTGTTAGTACAGAAAGAACTAGGAAAAAAGAGGGCGAACTGGGTCACCTCCTTACAAGAGCATGACATAAAAATCACCCCAGCACAAATAGTGAAAGGTCAAGGGATATGCAAGTTAGTCGCTGACTCAGTCGTAGGACAGCAAGAAGAAAACGATATGTCAAACCAAGGAAAACACAACCAAAATTCAATCTGCTGTGCACAAAACCCTGTTAGTCCCTGGTATGATGATATAAAATTATGTCTTGAACATGGGTTAGCCCCCCGTCACCTGGATCCCACTAAAAGAAGAGCGTTAAGATTCAAATCTGCCTCCTTTTAGTTGATTAATGGTATTCTGTTTCGTGAAAAATTTGATGGAGTACTAATGCGCTGTCTTGAGAAAGATGAAGCAAAAAAAGTTTTATTAGAATTGCACGTAGGAGAAGCTGGTGGGAATTTTGGTGGGGATACCACTGCCCATAAAGTATTAAGAGAAGGTTACTACTGGCCTACACTTTTTAAAGACACTCATGCCTTGTGTCGCAAGTGTGTTATTTGTCAAAAAGCGTCCAGATGAATACATAAACTAACCTTCCCTTTGCAGCCTGTTTCAATAGACTCCCCTTTTCAGCAACGGGGTCTTGATATTATAGGTCTGATCAATCCGCCATCCTCACAGCAGCATAAGTTTATCATAACAACCACAGATTACTTCACCAGGTGGTCCGAGGCTACCCCATTAAAAGCTGTAAATACCAGTCAGGTAATTGCCTTTTTGAATTCAAATATTATTACTTGTTTTGGTATCCCTGACTGTCTAGTATTCGATAATGCTTCCTATTTTTCATCTCTTGAGATGAGCGAGTTCTCTCTAGAAAAAGGAATTAAATTAAAATATTCTGCCAGCTATTACCCTCAAGGTAACGGATTGGCAGAATCAACTAATAAAAATATGATTAAAATCATCAAGAGAACGGTATCTGAAAACCACAAAAATTGGCATAATGCACTGTTAAACGCAATCTGGGCCGATAGAGTGACTCCAAAAACTGTTGTGGGTAACTCTCCCTTCTTTCTCGTCTATGGAAGAGAGGCAATTCTGCCACCACATATTCTTCTTCCCTCACTGCAACTATCACAAAAAATACAACAAGAGGACTGCCCTCCTTTGGAGAATCGAATTAACGCATTATTAAAATTAGAGGAAGTGAGGGCTCAAGCAAAACGGAAGTTGGATCAGCATCAACTTGTGGTTAAAAGCTAGTTAGATTCCAACTCTGCCTCTGACAGAAAATTTGAAGTAGGTGACCTTGTCCTAAAATGGGACAAGCCACATGAGGGAAAGGGAGAACATACGAAGTTTCAGAGCTTATGGCTAGGACCGTTTTTTATTGCTAAGAAATTGGGTCCCAGCTCTTTCAGATTACAGAGTCTAGAGGGATAGCCAGACACCTATCCGGTGAATGGACAAGCTCTAAAAAGGTATTTCACTTGATGACAACCCTGTGTACACTGTGTAAATATTTTTCCTTTGTTTTCTTTTCATTTTTCTTTGATGTTTTGGTTTTGATTTGTCCCTTATGCTTACCAGTTTTTACTTTTGAAATACATATACCTACATCATGAACTATTCAGACTAAGAGAATAGAAAAATCTCTCCTCTGAAATGACTGCTGAAAGTTTGTTTAAACATCAATTATGATATGCATCTGAAGTTTACAGCCATGTTAAAGAAAGCTGGTTGCTTGAAAGACATTTCTTGATTTCAATCTGTAATTGAAGCTTTTCATGATCATCCATTTCTTCTTACGCTGTATCCGTTCCTTAAGAGAACAACTTAGAGATGTCTTCCTGCCTTCGAAGGTCGGTCTGCCAATAAACCATCTCTAGATCTTAATGAAGGACAGTTAAAAAATTCTCTCAAGGTTTGTAATTTATTAAAATATGTCCAAAATATCACAATTTTCAGCGTCACCCCGCTCGATTAAATATATTTAAAACCAAATAAATCATTAAAGAGTTGTGGGAAGTTCTTGTAAACCCACCGGGATACTGAACAGGTCTGCTGGAAGTGGGTAAATGCATGCATGATGCCAAGATAACTTCGTCGGGGTACTGAACAGGCCCACTGGCAACGAATCTATGTCGGGTATATGAAAATTCTCATATATGGAATCTTTTGACCTTAATTGTCCTTCGTTCTGATCCAGAACTTCCTGGCAGGATACGGATATTGGAGTGGCTTAAATGGCATCCCTATCGAGGCTATGGATTCCTGCTGGCAGCAGTGGCTCTGTCAACAATTTTGGAGATTTTAACCTTAATATCGTGACTCGCTTTTTTTTAGATTGTCATTAGTTTTCATCTTTTAAATAACAAGCAATCTGAAACTGGAATTTTTATGATTGATGATGATGTTCAAATAGTTTTCCGGTTGTTTTCGAGTTCAAATTTTTCTCATTGTCCTAATCTGGACTTGTTCGTTTGGCAGAGATAACTGCTTCTACCAGTGTGTCACCATTGTTGGCAGCCATATTAATCTCTATCTTTTTCTTTACAAGCTGCCTACACAAGGTTTTTGAACCCTCATTACGCGTCGCAATTTTTTTTAACAACGCCATTATCTTTTGCTTTTGCATACCTACTTTTCATTTTCATTTTCACGACTGCAAGCGTGAAAACCCACAGTCGGAATCCATGTTGATTACATTAATGATCATTTGGTTTATCATGAACCTATTTTCTTATGTGGTTATAACTCTATGACCTCAAACACACCACTAGTCACATATTTATCAAAACACCAAATATTTATGCTTTTGATTATTATTAATATGGTGTTGATTTACGAAATCTTTTACAAAATGGTTTGATTGAACACATTAATTTTTGGGCCAAATCGTGGTTATATGATAATTCATTTGACATGTTGATTAAAATCCTTTGGATCTGCACTATTATGATTTGAATGTACAAAGGAGTCATTGGTTGTACAACTCAACATGATATTCTTGCATGGTTCCAATTTACTCCACCATCCTCGCACGCATAAGCATTAACACTCTGTCTTGCATTTCGGGTTGCCTTTGCTTTGTATTGGGGAAGCTTCGGGAAAATGGTTCTATGTCTACCCTATCAAACCCTCTCACCGATTACCCAGTTGAGCTTGTGCTATTTGCTATGGCTCCTGTAGTGCGAATCGAACCCAACGGTGTCCAAGCTTTGTTGTTGTTTGATAACGCCTGAGAGGACCTAGAGAGGAATGGTTGGAGGGTTTTTATTGAGAAGTTTGAGGGTTTCAACCTGGCAGCCGCTCAACAATTTGCACTTACAATCGATGGGTGCAGAGCCAAAATTGGGGACGTCCAGCTCAAAGTGAACAAGGATTTCCTTAGCTCAGCCACTAGTCTGCCAGCCGAGGGACAAAGATGGTTTAAAAATTTGAAGGTTGACGAAGTACCATGGCCGCTGCTGTTTACCTCAAGGAATATTAACAGTTGCGACAAAGGTATGCCCGTTACAGCTCTTATGTCTAGGTGGCATGATTTATTGGCTATTATCAAGTAGTTTGTTACATGCGAGGGTAGATACGGCATAGTTTTCCTATACCACCTACGACTGCTCATGAGTTTCATAGATTTTCCCTTAAATATGCCACATTTCCTCCTTCAGATTTTATATAAAATGGCTAAACGTTTCAAGAAGGAGAAAGCCAACTCCAGCCTCTTCCACCACTGTTTAATTAAAATTATTGTGATTTATCAGTTGAAGTTGAATGGCAATTGTTGGGACGCTTTCTTGTTGAGGAATGGTTTTGCCAGTCCTGAAATTGGACAAGTTGACAAAATCGTTGTTACAGAAACCCTTTTCGGGCCTATCATTCCCCCTCCTACGCTCTTTCCCTCTGTTGAACCCTCAACCTACCTGAACGATGCCCAACCCGACACCCTACCTGACTCATGTCCAAAAGATGGTGGTAAGCCTGTTAAGAGGTCTGCAAAGAAAAAGGATAAAAGCTACAGTGATATCAATTGCAAGGGTAAAAAGGCCATGTGCTGGGTATCAAGGTGTGATCGTAGCAAACCTAAAGAAAACACAGACCAAAAACCAATCATGTTGAGTGAAGATTCTGATTCTGAAATCGAACGATTTCTGACTGAAGAGTATCCATACTCACACGAACTTTGCTTAGCTAGGCCCTATGACTATGTGACCAACCTCTCGTCGTGTCTTAAAGACGACCCCAACTTCCCTGGGATCAAACTCGATGGAGAAACTGCTGGTCAATTAAGAAGTTCCTCACCTATGGATAAATAGCCTGATCAACCACAGTGCGACGAATGTAAGTCGTGGCTCGACCGATATTATACAGACGTCCCTTTGCTCCAATCTTGGATCAAGTCCTTGGAGGACCGGGTAAATGTGCTAAACAAAGAAAACGATAGATTGCAAGCTAATGATAAAAGGCAGAAGGCTCTGTTGTCTTTAAAAATGTAGAAGCAGCCACTGCCATTGTCAATTCAAAAATAGCTTGATCAAAACGAATCCCTGAAACCGAGGTATGGTATTTCAAGAGTGATTTTAAAATGATTTTTTTTGTGTTGAATTAACATATAGGATTTTTTGGGTCAAATCACATCCATTTATGTTTTGATTGAATGAATAAAACACGATTATCTTTATAATAATAAGTAGCTACAAAATTGTGAGATTCTGTAGCTAGTCATAAAAATTTGAATTTTTGTTGATTTCACAACTAAATTACAATCTGAAATCGTGTATTCTTGTGCATTTATAGGTACATACGAATTTTAAAGGAAATTGGATTACTAGTGGCATTTCTGAACATTCTATTTCCTTACAAAGTTTTAGATTAGGCTGTTAGTATTAGATAGGGATAGGAATTTGGGAGATTGTATTACCCATAATCTTTGCAACAACTTTGATAATTTCCACAAGGAATGTTTTGAGCCCGTGGCCTTTATAAATGTATTATTTTGTAAAAAAATGACCATCGCTGCTTGGGAGTAGAGAATATGGATTGGTGATTATTCAGACTCGAATGAAAGTGGATGTTTTTACAGCTTTAGCTTCAATATATCATACTTTTGTTCATTTCAATTTGTAATCAAATTTTTGACTACTTTAGATATCGTAATTTGTTACAGGTTGATGTGATGGGATTTAAATAGTGTCCATATTTTATGTCTCTGATTTTATACACAACAATAAATCTATTTGCATTTGATGATCAGAAGGTTGATCTTCTTTGTTCAATGAACAATTATATACAAATTATCATACTCAGATTTATCTTAATATGATCATTTGTTAAATTATAAATTATTGTTTCTATATGTCCTGCTTGTTATGTCATTAGTATTCAAGCGTCACTGCTTCCTGCTTACGAGAAGCATTTGGAAAATCTAGTGCGGGTTGACCCCATCAAACAGCGAAATCGAATACTGTGCACAGGACGAATAGGAAACACTATTACAGGTCAGTCTGTTAGTGTTATTTAATTAGTTTAATTAATATAATTTTTTTATGTAGTTTAGATACACAATACAGAGTGTTATTCTTTATTTCTTAGCTAGATAGCTTTCATTTCATTTACAGTTCATAAAAGTTATAAAAAATAAAAAAACACTAGCTTCGCTGTCATAAGTCAATTCATATATGATTTTGCAGATTTCGATCAAAACCTGCATTTTGTGAATACTGTAAATATAATAGAAATTAAATATATCAATATGATGTACATTTAATAAGTAGGATTAATTTTGTATAAATATTAATTAGCGAACTGTGAATATATATTAGACTTGTATATAGTTTGCAACAACTGTTTTTCACTTAGTTAGTTTCTTTAGTTTAGTTTTTTCACTTTCCTAGGACTTAGATCATCCAATGGAGCTGCTAAACCCGTTGGAGTGGATTAATCCAAATGGCTTGGGTTATTTAGACAACCCCAGACCGAATTCACTCCTCCATTTGATGAGCGATCAATTTCGCCCGTCAACACGCCAATAGGTCATCATTGAAGTGAGTAATTTTGATGTGTAACAAATTACCCCCCAAAGTTCAAAGTTAGAAGATGTGATGGCTGAAGTACTTTGTAAATTTTTTCGAGCAAGGGTATGGACGTGGAGAACCTGGTAGAAGCTGCACACAACCATCAACAAATATTATGACATGTGTCAAACCCAAGGCAGGAATACCTATGCTTGAGTGATAAATACTTTCAAGGTATGGCCACCATAAAATACACCACAGATCCATAATTATATTGACAAAAAAGTATAGCCACTAAATATACAATGTGGATATATACTCCTATGACTTGAACGGTTCGTAGCCACGAATAATACAGAGTGGATCTATGAAATGACAAGACATAGCCATGACCAATAGAAATTGGATCCATGTGACAGTATATGTGTCAATGTTCAAAAGAAACTCCGTCACAACCTGGGTAAAGTACATAGCAGAGTGATCACTCAACCCAGGGACTTCTTACCGATCCCGATGTGGTACGAGTCTAACCATGTGAATAGATGTTCTGATGTCGAACATGGCATAAACCACTTGATTACCGGTCGATGAGGTAAACCGTTAACAAGCGCGAGGGAAATCACCATTGATGTCAATGATTCCCAAGGTACCCTAGTACATTCTAGTGAATGTGAATAGATGAGCTAAAGTCAAACATTTGTGGAATCACCCGATCGAGGGTCAATTATGTAAGCCCACTATCGGAAGCGAGGAGGCCTACCATTGAGGCATGCAGGTCCCAAGGTACTAATTGGTTTCTAAGTCTAATTCCTAGATAATGTGCTTAAGTCGACGAGAACAGACTCATCGTAGGAGGGCCTTGATGTATCCCCCATCAATGACACAAAACTGACATAGATATGTAAATTGGTAGATCAAATGAACATCGAATGACACAGGTATTGAAACAAAAAAATTGTGATGGTTGACTCTCGAGGAAGATACTTCCCTTGGACAATGAGGCACAACAACAGAAACATGACATGGACCAAAACACGATGATGCAATGGGATACAGTGACTTTCATCAAATGAACCAAAGGAGTAAGAAAACTCAAAGGATTGGTTCAGTGCATAGGTTTAGCGGATTAAAATGTGTGCAAAGACAGAGTGTTGTGGTCAAGGGAGACTGTAAGATTTACTAGTAATGTTCTCAAAAGTTGCTTGGCTTGCTTCTTTCAATTTTTTCCCCAATCCATATAGACGAGTACCTCTTTTTGATTTAACGAGGTCGAGGAGGGTAACACATGCTCGATATAACTCACCTTTGGTAAGTCCCTCTTCCTTTGTTTAAAAAACTAGAAGAAGTAAGGGTTCGGTCCCATGTGGGCCCTTCAATGTATGATTGTTTAACAAGTCCAAAGAAGGTAAAATCAATGGTTTTTCATATTTAGAGAGTCTGAAAATGACTTAAAGACGACTCCAGTGTTGTCATTTTTTGTAATGTTAGTCTCGTGAGGCCAAAAAAGAGATAAATTATCACTCGAAAGACACCCTTTCAAACCTTTTAATGAGTGGGAAAGGAAGAAAGATCACTCGTCAATCTTTTGATGTTTAGAGAGTATGAAAAGATCTTAAAGGAGACTCTAGGGGGTTGCTTTTTCATATAAATTTTACGAGTCTGAAAAATTGATAAAAGTATACTCAATTACATTCTCATGTATTTATGATCATGGGAAGGAACAAAGACTAAGCTCGATACTCTTCCCCCAGCTTGAAATCTAGTGGCTTAACTTCAAAATGATCATCAAAGGTTGGAGACATGCCTCCCAAGCTTCAATTCATTCACCGACTTTGAGGTTGTCACCAATTTCTGTACTAGATGGAGAAAAAGGATAAGGGTGGATGAAATGAAGGCTCAAATACAAGACCTAACGAAAGGCTCGACTCGACATCTACGAGATCTAGTGAGAGATTCGACATGATGGGAGAGATGATTGTTGCATTTTTTAATGAGATTGACACAATAAAAGAACTATGCTCAAGGATCTGGGTTCAATCCTCAGAGTTCTATTTCATTTTTTAATGAGCTTGTTACATAGAAAAAATTATGCTCAAGGCCTTTGTTTCATTTTTTAACGAGCTTTCCACATAGAAGAGAAACTATGCTCGTGGAATCTTCTTGATCATGGCTTCCAAGAGGATAATATTATGAAGGACACCATGTCAAGGGACAAAAGTCAGTCATGACTTCCAAGAGATCTTCACTGGATGGAAGAACAATGCTCTGGAAGGAACACATGTCGAGGTTTGTGATAGGGGTAAGGAGATCAGGATCCAATAGTCCTACCAAAGAGATCACCAAGTCAAATACCGGATGTAAGTCATCTTCATTGGCAACTGAAGGCATGGGAGATAACACCACATAATTGACTTGTGGCATGGGTGAGACCAACTGCATATAAGACCCGTTTAGGGAGGTCATTGGGTTGATGGTCAAGTTAGGGCCAACAAATGAAAGTTGATCAATAGTCACCATTCTTCCATCGCGAGGGAAATATATCACACAAAAGAGATTGGACACAATAGTGTTCATGGCATAGACATAATATCACCCAAGGAGTAAATCAAAATCCAAGTGGTATAGGACTACCATAACATCAATAAATAATGTATTCCCTCCCAAAGTTATAGGAAAATGAGGAAGAATCCCTAAAGGGTGACTGATTCTTCTGTTAAAAGTGAACAAAGTCTGGGTAACTGGCACAAGCTGAGGATAACCCAAAGCTTTCCAAGCAATAGAGGAAAAAATACTAACGGAAAAACCTTCATCTATCAGTGTCTAAGGAATGGCCCGACCACAAACCTATACTATAATCTTGAAAGGAATGTGAGAGGGAAGATGAGGTCCAGTTAGCACACCCCAATCAAAAAGGATGGCCTCATTACTTGGAGGGGGTTTCGTGAGAGAAGGAGGAATGCCCCCCAGCACGGTAGATTCTGTATCAATGAGAAAAGCACGGGAAGTATTGGGTTTACTCTCTAGAGGGAGAGTAGGATCAACTGATAATGACATCAAATCGACCACTTGGGTTTCATTCTCCAAGGGGAGAATGGGGTCGACAGGTGGAAATGGATCGACCGCTTGGGTTGCACTCTCTAATGGGAGAGTGGGATTGACTGAAGATGGGATCAGGTCAACCACTTTGTTAACTGGTTCAAATAAGGAAATGACCAGATTGAAGACATGATCAACCAAACTAACCGATGAAGGGACCAGAGAAACCACTTTGGCACTCGTCAGAGGAGGAGTGGGATTGACCATGTTGGAACTCTTCATATGAAGGGTGGGACTTACCGATGACGGGACTGGATCAGTCACTTGGGTTTCAGTTTTCAGAGGAAAAGTGGGGCTGATCGATGAAAAAACTGGATCAACTAATTTAGTTAGTGGTTCAATCGAGGATGAAACTAGATTGACCACCTGGTCAACCAGACTAACCAGGGATGGAACCAGATTGACCATTCCATCAATTAACAATGGGTTGGGAGAAATCTTAGGATAACCATTTGGGAGTTGAATCTTTTCCAAAAGAGAAGAAGCCTCGTCCATATGAGGAAAAAGGTGAGAATAATGATCACCTTGGCATAACATACAAGGAAATTTGAAAGTTTTCTTGTTCTTACCAACCTTAACATCACTAGTTGACGGGGTGTCACCAACATGTCCAACAGGGGTTGATGACATGGAGGAACACATTGCTAAGGCCTTGGGAATACCAGGGAAATCCCTCAGAAAGTGGTCACCCTTACAAAGACTAAGGGAATTTGGGTTTCAGATTCTTCGTTTTAATCTTATTGACCTCACCAACAATCCTAGTATGATTAAAAATATCTAGTTTCTTGGATCCAATATCTGATATGGTTGGAGGCTTGGTCCTTTTCTTGTTTTTCTTCTTCTCTTTCTGTTTTGTCTTCTTCTTATCAACCTGGCTACTCGCTTTAGAGATTTCACTAGGAGAAGAAGGAGAAATGGAAGGAGACATGACGACTGAATAAGGAGAAAGGTAGACATGAGGTTGATGTGTGGGTGGTTTTCTTACATCTGAAGCACCTACATTCAAGATCACTGGAGTGGAAAATGTTGGGTAGGTGTTATATTCCTTGCATGTGTGTGTGTGGGTGTGTCAGATATGACAATTGTGTCTGACGATCCCTCTAGTAGTTATCTTTGTGTCATGTGCACCGGGAAATTTACTAGGGGTGTCCTAGGGGGGGCAGGTATGCCCCCCCTGGTTACGGGCAACGCCCCGAATATTTGTTTTTGGGCGGTTTTTTCTATTTTTAGCGGATTTTTCTTTTTTTAGTGGTTTTGTAAATTAATCCCGGATTAAGGGATTAGGGTTTTGGTATCTACGGAATACCTAAAAGAATTGTATATATATTGTATAGTGAATGGTGAAATTCAATATAAAGAATATAAGAAAGGTTTTCCCGGTTGAGGGTTTTTGGTATAAATCTCTGTGTACTATGTGAATGAGTCATTGATTAATTTCTGTTTTGCTTAAGAATCTATATGAATTGCTTTACTTCATAGTTTTAAAACTTACATGTGGTATCAGAGCTCATTTTTGGCTTCAGAGGGATGCCTTTGTTGTTGAGGGTTTGGCCTGGTCTTGATAGATCAAGTTTATCTTGGGTCTATGATAAACCTGGGTTTAGTGGGAGATTTTGCTGTGGAGATTCGATTATAGAAAGAGGAATGGCGAGATCATGTAGAATCGAGATAGAGAAGTTCAACGGTAAATACTTTGAGCTATGGAAGCTCAATATGGAGGACCTTCTTGTAGACAAAGAACAATGGATTGTTATGGATCCTGGTACACATCCCACTGGTACACCGTCTACTAGAAAACAGGCTACTGGTACACAACCTACTAGTACACCGCCTACTGGTATGTCAAATGAAGATTGGGAGAAGTAGGACAGAAGAGCAAGGAGTGCTATTCGACTCTGTCTGGCAGATTCGGTTTTGTTGAATGTCTCAGGAGAATCTATAGCCAAGGAACTATGGGATAAGTTGGGGAATTTGTATCAATCAAAGTCCCTGCTAAACAAGTTGTTTCTTTGAAAGAAGTTGTATAATATTAGGATGGAATATGGAGATTCTGTGACAAAACATATAAATTCCTTTAATACTTTGGTAAGTCAACTTGTCTCTGTTAATATTACGATTGCAGAAGAAGATAAGTGTATTACTTTGTTATGTTCTTTTCCAAACTCTTGGGATAATATGGTTGTAGAAATTGGTAGTACCACTCAATCTACATTGAAGTATGAGGATGTAGTTTCATCCTTGTTATTTGAAGAGATGAGGTGGAAAAGCATGGATAGTCATAACACATATGCTTTATTTATAAGAGGCCATCCCCAAGATAGGAATCCTGATAAGCCTTCAGGGGGGAGATATAAATCTACAGGTAGATCTAAGTCTCTAGGAAAATCTTTGAGGAAATGCTAGAAGTGTGGTAAAACATGGAATTATAAGAAAGATTGCAAGTCTGAGAAGGTTGATAAACCAAAGGGATCTGATAGTACCTCTTCCATAGAGGCGAAAACCTCCACTGAAGAAGGAGGTGATGTTTACCTGGCATCTACAGCTACACATGCAGATCATGATGTATGGTTGATCGACTCAAGTGGATCATACCATATGACTCCTCATAGGGAGTGGTTCTATGAATATGAAAAATACGATGGTGGTGATATATTCCTAGGAGATTACTCGACAGCCAAAATCTTGGGACGTGGAAGGGTTAAGTTTCTGCTAAAAGATGGAAGGATTAGAACTCTTCCTAGGGTTCTGCACATTCCAAAACTATCTAGGAGCCTAATATCTATAAGTAAGTTGGATGATGCAGGAGTGAAAACTTTATTTGAAAAGAACACCTGCAAGATGGTACGAGGGGCAATGGTTTTGATGAGGGGAGTTTAGTGTGAAACTCTGTAGAAGTTGTTGGGAAGCAATTATACTAATGGGTGTAATAGTTATGTTGTCCTTGAGAAGACAAATAAATAAGACAAGACCAATATCGTCCCTGAAAATAATACCATGTTGTGGCATCAACGACTGGGGCATATTGGAGAAAGGGGCCTTCGAACACTACACAATAAAGGCATGGTTGAAGGTATGTCTAATTGCACTCTGTATTTTGATTTTTGTGAACATTTCATATATGGTAAACAAAATCGAGTAAGATTCCCATCTGGTGCTACAAGAGAAAAGGGGATCTTAGAATTGATACATAGTGATGTGTTTGGACCTATGCTTGTTCCATCACTAGGTAAGTCTATGTATTATGTTTCATTCAGAGATGATTTCTCAAGGAACACATGGATTTATTTTCTTAGAAAGAAATCAAAGGTGTTTGATAACTTTAAAGAGTTTAAGGCTCTGGTAGAAAATCAGACAAAGAAGAAAATAAAGGTATTGAGAACAGATAATGGTGGAGAATTCTGTAGAAATGAATTCGAAGAATTCAGTAAGAAGTGCGGTATAGGAAGGTGCAAGACTAATCCATACACTCCTCAGTAGAACGGAGTTGCAGAAAGGATGAACATGACACTGATGGAAAAATCAAGGAGCATGCTCAGTGGTGCCAAGTTAGGACAAGAATTATGGGCAGAGGTAGTGGGTACAACATGTTACCTGGTCAATTGATCACACTCATCAACGTTGGATGATAAAAATCCACACGAGGTATGGACTGGAAATAAACCCTCTCTTGAACATATTAGAGTGTTTGGTTGTGATGCTTATGTACATGTTCCAAAGTTAAATAGGAGTAAGTTGGATAATAAAGATGAAAAGTGTATCTTTATTGTTTATAAAGATGGTGTGAAAGGTTATAAGATTTGGAACCTAGAAACTAAGAAGACTGTTTACAGTTGGGATGTTGTTTTTAGAGAGGTAAAAGATGTTTCCAAACAGGAATTCCTACCAAGGAAAGAAGAACCTGAGAAAATAGAGATTGATTTGGATGATGCAAAATCTGAATCATCTGAAGAAGATGAAGAAGAAGAAGAAGAAGAAGAAACTCATACCCCAGTATTGAGTAGAGGAGATCAGTGAGAGAAAGAAGGAAACCAGAAAGGTATAGTCCATCTGATGATGATCCAATTTTTCTTTATCTATTACTGATGATGATCCCATAACTGTCAGGGAAGAAGTGAATTCATAGGATAGTAAACTATGGAAGAAGGCCATGGTTGAAGAAATGGATGCCTTGGATAAGAATGAGACCTGGGATATAGTTGAGTTTCCAGCTAGAAGAAAATCTGTTGGTAGAAAATGGTTGTTTAAGAAGAATTTTAATGCAGAAGGTAAAGTGGAGAAATACAAAGCTCGGTTAGTAGCAAAAGGTTATTCCCGGGCAGAGGGAATTGACTTTGGTGAGATTTTTTCTCCTGTTTCCAATTTAACATCTATTAGATTTCTTTTATCTATTGCTTCTTCTTTTGATCTTGAAGTCGAACAGATGGATGTGAAGACAACATTCCTACATGGGGATCTGGAAGAAGAAATCTACATGAAGCAACCAGAAGGATTTGCAGTGAAGGGAAAGAAAGAGCTAGTCTGTAAGCTAAAGAAGTCACTATATGGTCTGAAGCAATCACCTAGGATGTGGTACCAAAATTTTGACACATACATCCTTGGATTGGGATTTGTGAGAAGCAGGGTTGATCATTGTGTATATTCCAAGTAGGTTGGTAATCACTTCATTTATGTAGTGTTGTATGTTGATGAC
>ML790021.1:275337-299194 GCA_009831015.1 Picea engelmannii | reverse complement strand
AGTGTTGTATGTTGATGACATGTTGTTGGTAGGAAATAACATGGATGTTATCAAGGAGGTGAAATCATAGCTATCCTCCAAATTTGACATGAAGGATCTCGGTGCTGCTAACTTCATTCTGGGAATGGAAATTAAAAGAGATCATGCAAACATGAAACTCTGGTTGAATCAAAGAAAATATGTTGAGATGATATTGTAGAGGTTTAATATGCATGGAATTAAACTGGTCAAGGTTCCTATTCCTATAGGTGTAAAGTTATCTGCAAATCAGTGTCCCAAGACACAGGAAGAATAAGAGGACATGTCCCATGTTCCATATGCCAATGCAGTTGGTAGTTTGATGTATGCAATGGTCTGTACTAGACTGGATATTGCACATGCAGTGGGAGTTTTGAGAAGGTATATGTCAAAACCAGGAAAGGAGAATTGGACAACAGTAAAGAGGGACTTCAAGTATTTGCATGGCACTACCAATTATGGATTGTGCTACCAAGGAAGACCAAGATTGGAAAGAGTGGTGGACATACATGGATTTGTTGATGCAGATTGGGCTGGAGATCTGGATCGCAGAAGATCTACAAGTGGGTATGTGTTTAACCTATTTGGAGGAGAAATCAGTTGGATGAGCAAAAGACACACTGTAGTGGCACTCTCAACTACGGAAGATGAATACATGGCAGCCACTGTAGTGTGTGTGTATTTATTTATTTTATCTATTTTTCACATTTGAACTATTTCATACATTTAAAGAAGAAAAATAGTAATTAAAGAGTTTGATATCTAAAGGAAATTAACCTTCATAGTAAAGATTTCAGTATTTTTATTAGATTTGTTGTGACAAACTATCTGGTAGAATATCCACATAGTAGTTTACAGATCACTACCTCAATTCATAAGCCACAAATTGGGTTATGGAACCCTTTCCATGGTACCCAAAATCTCTCTCAACCTTCTTCCACTCTTTTGGGTGTGTGTTATATTTTTTGCATGTGTGTGTGTGGGCGCGTTAGATTCGACAACTGCGTCTGATGATCCCTCTAGTAGTTCTCATTGTGTCATGTGCACCAGACGATTTCCTAGGGGTGTTCCAGGGGGGGTAGGTATGCCCCCCCTGGTTATGCGCAACGCTCCGAATATTTATTTTGGATGGTTTTTGCTATTTTTAGTGGATTTTGCTATTTTTAGTGGTTTTGTAAATTAATCCCAGATTAAGGGATTAGGGTTTTGGTATCTACGAAATACCTAAAAACATTGTATATATATATTGTATAGTGAATGGTGAAATTCGATATAATGAATATAAGAAAGGTTTTCCCGGTTGAGGGTTTTCGGTATAAATCTTTGTGTACTATGTGAATGAGCCATTGATTAATTTCTATTTTGATTAAGAATCTATATGCATTTCTTTACTTCACAGGTTTAAAACTTACATAAAACAACCATAACAGTAACCCAATTGTGAGACTTGGAAGGCTCAAAGTAGCGATGTAAGGAGGAACAATGTTTTTGTAAGAAGGAAAAACAAATGGTTCCCCTAGCAAAGGGGTTTCTTCATTGGTCATTCCAGGAACTGACGCCATAAAAAATAAAGATCCAACCTAGATTCTGCTAGGGAGAACAAATAGCACACGCTAAAAATCTAGTAAGCAAACAAGCAAACAAAAACTTCTCACAATGAGCACACTAGTTGGTAATGAAATCCAACATCACGAGAACAAAGTAAGAAGGGAATGAGATAGAGTGGGTGGAAAAGTTACGTTGATGACCTGCTTAATGGACTTACACCCTGGTGCAAGTTCCTACACATAATCGTGGGTATACCCTCCAAGGAGCCTGAGTAAGTTTGGCCAACGTCGATTCCAGGTGCCGTGAAGACTTTCCCCTCCATAGTCACCTTGTGTAAATACCCTAAAGAGATAGGACACTAAGGTTACCAACTACAACAGTGATGCCTGGGGAAACAATCGACAGTCTGATCAACGTGCAAGGGAAGGGTATCTAGCTAGGAATCAGCTTGAAAGGATTCCACTCATCATTGTGGGTATACCTTCAAGAGACCCCCATAATATGCACACTCTCTACACCAAGACCAACAAAGTAGGGTGAGTAACTCTGCTAGTCTCAATGCGACCTCAGGTTTGACCCTTGTGTGAGAAGGGCTTCCCAGGACAAAATGTAGCAATTGGATTTCATCGCTCCCTAACAAAATATTCTATGTTTGTTTGCATCTTTGGAAATTTATCTTTCACACCTATTCCAAAGCCCTTTAACTAATCTGATGTAGGTTTGCTACCAGAAAATATAAAAATGTCTAATCAATTTTTTGTTTAGCGCTTGATTTTTAAGGCTGTTGTTACTCAAAAGGAAAATGGCATGGAAAATATGGTGTTTTTACCGAATATAAAGTTATTCAAAGAGATGAAGATACAATCTTTTCATTTTTATGAAATCTATGCTACGAGAAGGAGAAAACATTCATCATTACAGATGCACAATGTCCCAAAAAAGCCAAAAACCATGCAATTCTGCTACTTCAAATGCAAGCTAGTTTCACTACCCAAAAGGAAAAATAATTTTATCTTCTTTGTTTGATTATGACGTATACATAAACTAAATGAAAAACCTTCAATCCTCCACTACTTTCAATTAGGAGAAAAAGTCCTATGCGGATGCAAAAGACACGAAGCAAAAGGGCTACAAACAAAGTATGCACTCAAGGCACTGAGGTATGAAAGAAAAAAAGTAGAAATTTGTTCTAAAAAGAAATAACACCGTCAAGGATTCTACAACCAATCAAGAATTCAATGAACACAAATAAAATGCAAAGAATAATCCAAGAAAAGATAGGGAGAAAGAGAAATCACTCAAAATTGTCCCGACAAAAAGCAGCTAGAAAAGGAAATTTCAAATTTTTGAAAAATGTTGCAAGATCCAATCAAGACAAGAGGGAGTGATAAGAATAAAAAACCATCAAAAACCAATACAAGAAACTTCAAAAACCAACCACAGACTTT
The DNA here is from genome assembly GCA_009831015.1 of Picea engelmannii. NCBI lineage: Eukaryota > Viridiplantae > Streptophyta > Pinopsida > Pinales > Pinaceae > Picea > Picea engelmannii. Next base: position 296,180 of record ML790021.1, on the reverse strand, counting down.
GGGTAAAGAGCTCTGCAAAATAGGCTACAAAAGACTGAGCAGAAGAAGGCAAAAACTCTCAAAAAAGAGACTAGAACTCCCTCAGAAGGGTTGACAAAGTGTTGCAATGCTCCATATGACACTGTAGGGGAGTGCTAGCTCTCTATTATGGCCTACATAGGGGTGTTGATCCTCCTAGAAACTTAGAAAAAGAGCCAAAAACCATGCAAAAACTCACCCATAATGCATGAAAATTGGTGAAATTGCTAGTGAAGGTAGGAAAAGGTTAATGGATGATGAAAAACCAGGAATTTCTTGGGAAAAATACCTCAAATATCAAGAGGAATAGTGCCTAGATCTCTGAGTTTCCTTACAACAACTTTCATACCATCAGATAAAGGAGAAAGTAGTAGATCGACTCCAAATCTCAGGGAAGAAGAGTGACTCAAAGAAAGGAAAATAGATGTCAAAAAGACAAAAAAAACATAATCAATCCTTATAAATCAAAAAAGTTGGAGGCTAAACAAGGATACACTAAGATAGAATTAACCCTGAGTAGATGAATCAACAAAATGAAGACTGAGAAATCAACTCCTAAGAAGATTTTTGCAGAAAAAGGGGCAGCGCTCTGGTGTCAAGGGTACCATAGCATTTCAATGCTCTATGGGAGCCTTCAAGGGAGTTCCAACACCCTTGTGGTAGAGGCACGGGAGCGATGGCCTCTCATAACTCAAAAAATTGCCTAGAATTAAAAAAAAAACTCAGGAAAAATGCAGAAATTGAGTGTGTAAGATGAATCAAAGAGACGACAACAAATATAAGGATAAGAGACACAACATGCATAATATCTAAAGGATGAGAAAAGGTTAAAACAATACCTAGTATAGGAACCAAAACTCAAAGTTTCCTCCCCAGTGGAGTCGCCAATTTATGTTACAGGAGAATCCCCCTGCGGACAAGTGGATTCCCTCTCGGGCTCTAGACTCCTAAGACCAAGACAGAAAGGGTGCTAATGTTGGTCAATGACATCCTTTTAAACCTAGATAAACTAATGTATATATAAGAGGAAGAAAAGTGTACCTTTTAAATGATGTTCATCCTCGCACAGTTTGAGTTGAGCTTTGATCCCTAAGCTCCTCGATAAGTCCTGTAAACAACACAAAGATAGAACAAGATTCCTATTCTACTAAGATTATCTTGAAACCAGATCTATCTAATAGAGACAAATTCATGTAGAATAACACAAACTTGAAAGAAACAGGCCAAGCACATATTTATATTAATGAAAACAAAGAAAAGTGCTTACAACCATAGATGTAGATGCAACAACTTCACCAATCTCTCTTTGTCCATACCCTTGCTCAAATAATCCACCACCAGAATAACTATGCTTCACTGATATCTCCCTTATGAGATCATAAGTTTGATGCCTCTAAACTCCATATGCTTTTACCATGAGAAGGCCTCCTTATATAATCTTGGAGAGACCCAACCACCTTAGATATTCTCGGGATAGGTTGAGGATATTTCTCCTTCATTTGTGGATCCTCCCTAAGATCCAGCCTTGACCTCAGATTTAAATCCAACTGATTTCCAAGATGAAGGGGATTTTTCCCTTATTTTCTTCAACAACCCAAAATTTTCTCAAACAGGTCAGTGCTCCCCCAAAAGGGTGCACAGAGCATTGCAATGCTCCCCCAAAGGAGGGTACAGAGAATTATCACTCCCTGATAGTGGGTAGGAGAGAGATACCCAATATTTCCTTAAAAAATCCCAACGCTCCCCCAGAAGGGTGCACAGAGTGCTGGAATGCTTCCCCAAAGAAGGCTAGAGAGCGTTGGAAGTCCCTGACAGTGGGTAGGGGAGCACTAGCCTCCAAAAATGAATTTTGAGTGGTTTTCTTGATGGAAAATGATTTGTACTCTTCATCAAATGATTTCTCTTCCTTAAACTAGTCTTTGAGGATGTCTTAAGTGTCCCTGTGATGTCCTTAGAGGCACAACATAGGTAATATGGTAGTATGATGTTTGTGACACTTTCAATAGTTGTGACCAAAATGCGACACTTGCGACACTTGTAATGACGACAATAGGTCATCATTGAAGTGAGTAATTTTGATGTGTAACAGGTAGGTAGCTTGGAGGGAAGGCTCAAAGAACCCATGTTTTGTAAAAATACCTTTGTATCAAAAATTCATGAGAGTGTGTATGAAGAGAGAGATTTAGAGAGCTCAAGGGAGGAGAGGAGAAGAGATGAGATTCTGTTGTAGTACATCCTGCACATATTGCAATCACGAATTCAGATATTAATACAAACAGGTAGTGTTTCATGCATTTGATTCTTTGCGTGTTATATGAGTTCTATGTTTGTTTCTGAATATATTTGAATGGTTATTATGTGTGTTTATATGCTACATATGTATGAATAGTTTTCAATTTGCAGGAAGAATATAAACTTCTCCATATTTATGAGTTTGCTAAGAAATCTGGGTTCTTTAGGCTTGTGCAAGGAGTGCATGATAGGGTATAGATACATCTGTAGCCAATGCAAGGAGTGCATGTTTTGGTCTCTATTAGAGTTCAGAAGAGTTACTGAACACTCTAGAGGAAAGCCATAGAGTTATGGAACACTCTATAGGAAATCCTGTGCAGAGAAAGAAAAACCAGAGTTACTGAACACTTTGTAAGCTCTGCAAGGAGTTCATTGATAAGGAAGTTGCCAGTAGAGCACCAGGATCCCTTTGGAGAATAAATGGAGAGAGACCGTTGACATTGAGATGGATTAAAATTTCAAGAGAAACAAAGTTGTTGAATACTCTGTTAGCTCAAAAAGGAGTTCTTTGAGCGAGTACAAGGAGTGCACAAGAGAACTCTATTTAGAGTTTTGTGAGAGAAGAGTGTCAGGGAAGACACCCCAGAGTTGTTTAACACTCTAGTACCCAGTTGAAGGAGGTATTACTTTAGAGTTGTTGAATACTCTAAAGGAAGGCTCAACAAGGAATGCTTTGAACAAGTGAAAGAAGTGTATAGAGACAACACATTTCTGAATTGTTGGAGAGATTGAGGAGAACCAAATTTGGTGAACACTCTAGGGAAGAGCTTTGCAAGTGTTCTTTGAGTAGGTGTATAGAGTGCATCAGTGATCCTAAAGAGTTCATGACTCAAGAAAATACCTGTGAAATATGTGCACTAGGCCAACACTTAGACTAGTGTTGATAAGGTCTCGAGGGAGACAAGTGCAAGGAGTGCACTAGAGGTAAGGTATTTCAGACTTTACAAAGCTCAAGAGGAGTAGTGAAATTGTGCACAAAGACTCTGGAAGGTGTGCAGAGGTCAAGAACCCTTTCTAGGGTCAGATTCTAAAGACAACGTAGAGTTTGCGCAGTGTAAACCTATTCAAAGTTCATTAGCTCATGAAGAAGAGCGTTGAGTTTCTAGGATGTCACTAGAAGACATCTGGAGGAGAAGAGGGTCGAGAAACTTAGGAGTCTGAGCATGCTTCGAAGCTCAGGAGATAAGAAACATAGGTGTGTGTAGAGGAAATCTTACTTCAAGTTCCAAATATAAGGAGGTGTAGTGCAAGTTGAGACCCCAAGAAATCAGGCTCCCAGGTGGATCAAAGGTCACAACCTTTGAATCTTCTTAAAATCCTTCGTTGGAGGGGAAAATTCTAGGAGAAGAAGGAGGAGCATTAGATGTCATTAGAACAACTATGGAGAATAAATTTGGATCGTTGAATATTATGTCCAAACATTAGGAGGAGCACGCAGGGACGAAGACAAATCGTTGGATCCAGGTAAGTGAACAAGACTTAATCCCCTTAAGTGCATAGGAGAGAGGACTAGCCAAAGTCCTGAATTCCCTAAGTGGATCAGGACCGTCCATCGTCAGGAGGGACATGTGGCGAAAGATATGAAAATCCAAAGCCATGACACTGTGGGAGATTTCAGATGAGGAACAAGAAAAACTGTAGAAGCTCAAGGATCCAAAGCAGATCCTGTCCGTTGATCGCCAGGAGCACGTGGCATGAGGTTATGCAGTTTGGAGTTCAATTGAGTCATCTGCCATAGTGAATAGGTGTCACTATATCTGTCACTTCAGAGGTTTGAAACTCCGAAGGATTCGCAGCAATGGGTGTTGGACTTGAAGCTGCTGAAGCTGAAGTGGATCTAGGCTGCCGATAATGGAGGACAAGTGTTAGGAGATCCAATAATCTAGAAGGATTTCACTACAGAGGTTTGTGATATTAGATAATTTAGAAATATCGAAGCATGGGGTCCTGGAGTTAATCAGTTCCATTGATGCTTTGAGGACATGTGGCATCATATTGTGAACTTCATAGGTTTAGTACTCAAAGGTTTTGTGGAGAGGTGTTTCGAATTTCGCCGAAGCCCAGAGCCCAAAGAGATAAGGTTTGTTGATTTGGAAAGAGAGCGAGGAATTTTGATCTCTATCAAGTCAATTTGAAACTTCGTTAGTTCAGGGTTCGGTAGAATTGTCATGTTATCAATTGAAAACACTCAGATCTAGAAGCTCCAAAGAGCCTTTTGAGTTGGCACTTGGTCATATCTCGTGGTCATATGAAGAAATGGGGGCAGGGGGGCTTAGAGAAAGGATCTAGCACCTGTATTTCAAATTTTAAAAAGGAACAGGGGCTTCGTAAAAGCCCGTGGGTTTCACAAAACCTACACCTTAGGAAGAAAGGGGCCCGTGTAAACTTGTTTGGGGGTCCAACAGGGGCCCTAAGAGTTAATACAACTCTAGTTCTTGAACAACCCTAGATCAGGAGATCAATAAGCCCCAAGAGGAAGAAGGGGTTTGCATCAAATGGCATCAGAGCCATGAATTGTGCTTTGTGTGAAAGAGGGTTTTAGTCTGATACCATCAAGTGGTATCAAAGAAATGAATTGTGCTCTGTGTGAAAGAGGGTTTTAGTATGATACAATCAAGTGATTTCAGAGCCACAAATTTTTCTCTATGTGAAAGAGGATTTTAGTCTAATACCATCAAGTGGTATCAGATCCTAATTTCTACCTATAGACAACACAAAAAGGGGAAGGAAACATGGCTTGATGATCCGTGAATATTGTTACAAGGTGTGCAACAAACATTTGACATCCAGAAGGGTTGTAGGAGGAAACTGGTAGTGCTCTAAGTTGAAGAGAAGATAAAGAAGACAACTAGGTGGGATGATTTAGAAGAATGAGTTGTGTTCTTGGAGGTAGAGGTGAAAGATGGCTACTAAAGGACATAGACGTGGTCGAGGACAAGACCACCAACACATGGATAAAGAGATAGAGGAGACCCAGGCATAAATGGAGAATTTGATGCTAAAGATGCAGTGGGAAGCACAATGAGGCTGGAGGTATGAGTGTCCCTTGAGGAGGAGAGCTAAGTGGTTAGTCCAACAGTTGTTGGCTAGGAGGCAACAATAAGTAATGATAAGGTGGCTGAGGCAGGTTGAAACCCTCAGTGATATGAAGGAGAAAATTTTCATTTGCAAGCCAGAACTTGGAGAGAACCTCAGTGACAAGGAGGAGAAGAGATCAGCTAGATATTTCATGAGCTTCCAGGAGGGCATAAGTGAAAATTCAAATTTTGAGGTGGGAAATGAAGAGAGATCTACTGAAGATATCATAAAATGCTAGGAGGGAAGAGGTGAAATCAAATATTTCTAGGTGGGAAAGGGAGATAAAATGACACTTTCCAAGAGTCTCATGAACTCATCAAGGGGTTCAGATTAGCCAGTGGTGTTGACAGAGGAGGAGAATCAGAGATTCATTTTGATCATTGGGGGATTTCAGATATTCCTTCCAGGAAGCCAAGTTGAGACCAAAGTACGTGTTGAGAGTACATAAGAGGAAGGACAACCAATGCAGACTATCATGGAGGAGGAGATGGTGCAGAAATGGACATATTCCCAAGAGGATATGAAGAAAGAGGATCATACTAGTCATATTCTCACTCAATGGGAGATGGAATTGAGGATGCTAAAGGATTGGCTATTCCATTTAGGAATAGAAGAAGACTTCCCCAAGGAGATAGTCATGTAGAGTAAAGAAAACTTCCACCCTGAGGAGAAGATGGATGAAGCTGGACTTGTACCAGCACAAAAAGAGGCAGAGGAAATGGAAAACATTACACTATCAAAGGAGTTAGTTGAGAAAAAACTCAGTAATGAGGTTGCAGAGTGGAAAAATCATGCCACAGGAGATGAAGATAGCATGGGATATCAGATTGATATTCCCATTGAGGTGTGTGATGAGAAGGAGATACAAAAGGATAGGTTGCAAAAGTAGAGGCAATGCGTGAGCTAGCTGGATGAGGTGATCGAGGAGATCAGAGAGATGATGTTGAGATCAACATAGGAGGTAGTAAAAAACAAATGGAAGCTAAACATAAGAGATCCTAAAATAGTAGCAGGGAAGAAGCAACAAAAGCAATAAGGGAAAGGAGCAGTTGGACAACTCCAAAGAGAGGTTTGGGATCTAAGAGGATTTAAACAAAAGAGCATAGGAAATCATGATAAAGAGATCATGGTTTTCCCAATAGTGGAATATGATGCATGAGCATCGCTCCACCTCAACAATGCACCAACAAAGCAACACATCAATGCACATTCAAGAAGGGAGAGGTGCCAACCCTCTCTTTTTTTGCTTGTATTTTAAATTTCAATGTAATTTAATTGTAATAAATTATTGTAAGGTTGGAGTAAAGCCAAGTTTTCCTTTGTAAAGGATATGGATAGAGTTTCCTTTAATATTATTTAGATGTACAGATCTTGAGCTTTGCGTCGGATCTGAAAATGTAAATATGCATTCAATAAAAGTTAATGAAGGTAGGTAGCTTGAAGGGAAGGCTCGAAGAACCCCTATTTTGTAAAAAGATATTTGTATAAAAAATTCATGAGAGAGAGTATGAAGAGAGAGCCTTAGAGATATCAAGGGAGGAGAGGAGAAGAGTTGAGATTTTTTTGCAGTCCAGTCTGCACATATTGTAATCAAGCATTCAAATATTAATACAAACAAGTAGTTTTTCCCGCATCTGATTATCTACATGTTATATGAGTTCCATGTTTGTTTTTGAATATATTTGAATCATTATTATGTGCATTTATATGTTGTAGATGTATGAATAGGTTTCAATCTATAGGAATAAAATATAATTCTGGGTTCTTTAGGCTTGTGCAATGAGTGCACGACATGGTATAGATACCTATGTAGCCAATGCAAGGATTCTGTGTTTTGGACTCTATTCGAGTTCAGAAGAGAACATGCTAGGTGAGCACACCAGAACAATTACAAACTCAGAAGGAGCCTTAGAGTTATTGAACACTCTAGAGGAAATCCTGTGCAGAGAAAGAATAACCAGAGTTACTGAACACTTTGTAAGCTCTGCAAGGAGTGCATTCAATAGGAAGTTGCCAGGAGATCACCAGGATCCAGTTGGAGAATAAAGGAACATATACCATTGAGTTTGAGATGGATTAAAATATCAAGAGAAACATAGTTGATGAATAATATGTCAACTCAACACAGAGTGCTTTGAGTGAGTGAAAGGAGTGCACAAAAGAACGTTTTTTAGAGTTCTGTGAGAGAATAGTGTCAGGGAAGACACCCCAGAGTTGATAAAAACTCTAGTACCTAGTTGAAGGAGGAAGTACTCCAAAGTTGCTAAATACTCTGAAGGAAAGCTTAGTGAGAAATGCTTTGAACAGGTGCAAGAAGTGCACAGAGACAACACCTTTATGAAGTGTTGGAGATATTGAGGAGAACCATAGTTGTTGAACACTCTAGGGAAGAGCTCTGGAAGTGTGCTTTGAGAAGGCGTAGAGAGTGCATCAGTGAGCATGAAAAGCTTAGGACTCAAGAAAATACCCGTGCAAGGTGTGCACTAGGTCAACACTTAGACCAATGTTGAGAAGGTATCGAGGGAGACAAGCACAAGGAGTGTGCCATAGGTAAAGTATTTCATACTTTACAAAGCTAAGGAGGAGTAGTGAAATTATGTACAAAGACTCTATAAGGTGTGCAAAGGTAAATAATTCTTTCTAGGGTCAGATTCTAAATACAACGTAGAGTTCACGTAGTGTGAACCTATTCCAAGTTCATAAGATTAGGAGGAAGAGCGTTCAGTTTCTAGGAGGGCACTAGAGGACATATGGAGGAGAAGAGGGTCAATACCTTTAGGAGTCTGAGTACACTTTGAAGATAAAGAGAGAAGGAACACATGTGCATGTAGAGGAAAACTTACTTCAAGTTCCAAAGCTAAGGAGGTGTAGCGTAATTCGAGACCCCAAGTAGTCGGGCTCGTAGGAGGATCAAATGTTACAACCTTTGAATCTTCTTAAAATCATTTATCGAAGGGGAAACTGCTAAGAGAAGTAGGAGGAGAAACAAATATTGTTAGAATAGTTGTGGAGAAGAAATATATCCCCTTGAGTCTTACGTCTAGACATTAGGAGGAGCACGTAGGGAGGAAGACAGATCCCAACCAGAGGATCTGAGCGTAGAGGTCCAACAACCATTGGATCTAGGTAAGTCCACCAGAATTAATCCCCTTGAGTGCAAAGGAAAGTGGACTAACTGATGTCCCGAAGTGGATCTAGAACCTCGATCATTAGGAGGGACATGTGGTAAAATATCTGAAACTCTGGAGCCATAACACTTTGAGATATTTCAGATGAGGAGCAAGCAAACCTGTCGAAGCTAAGGGAGCCAAAGAAGATCCTGGCCATTGATCGTCAGGAGCATGTGGCATCAAATCATGTAGTTTGGAGTTCATCTGATTCATCCACCATAGTAGACATGTGTCACTAGATCTGTCACTTCAGAGGTTTGACACTCCGAAGGATTCACAACAAGGGGTTTTGGATGTGAAGTTGTCGAAGATGAAGTGGATTTGGGCCACCGATACTGGAGGGTGCGTGTCAGGAGATTTGAAAATCTGGAATGACTGCACTCCATAGGTTTGTGATATTGGAGACTTTGGAACTCCCGAAGCACAAGGTCCCAAAGTTAATCAGGGTCATTGATTCTCTAAGGACACATGGCATCATATTGTGAACTTCATAGGTTTAGTACTCCAAATTTTTTGTGGAGAGTTGTTTCGGATTTCACCGAATCTTGGAGCCCAATGATATCATGGCTGTTGATTTGGAAAGATATCGAGGACCTCTGATCTCTCTCACATAAATTCAAAATTTCATCAGTTCGGTGTTCGGGAGAATTGGCATGTTATCAATTGAAAACTCTCGGAGCCCGAAGCTCTGAAGCACCTTTTGAGTTGGCGCCTGGTCATAGCCCATGGTCATATGAAGAAGGGGGGGGGGGATTAAAAAAAGGATATATGATCTAGATGGATCTCAATGGCCATCCACCTCTTCCACTGAATCGCCATTTTGAGCCTGTGTTTTTGATAAACCATGATATTCCCCCTTTTCATGGGGAATGGAATGTAATTTCATCTTCATTTGTTAATTAGAGACATCATTTAATAATTTCCTAGTGTTTTTATGTACATTCCTATAGCATAGCGTTAATGCACAAAATCCCATTAGAACTTCACAGTTAAGCGCGATCAGGCTAGATTAGTACACAGATGGGTGACTGCCCGGGAAGTCCTAGTGTTTTACATGCCTATGGAATTTTATAAACTTAGTCCAATTTATCCCACATGCATCATGGGAATTGTTCTCCTCTCACTCTCTCATATATAATTGAGGTGAAGGAGGCCCTTTAAGTATGAAATGGAGTGTGATGTAAATCTTCTTGTGAATGAAGTGTAGCCAACATCTCTTTATTTTTAGAGATAAGCTACCCCATTTTTCCAGTTTGTGTTCTATAGTGTTTTTATATCTTATTTAGTAATATAAGTTGGGTTTCACTGTATTTATGTGTTCTCTTCTATATTTTTGTGTATTTCATTGTTATATCTCATTTATATTTCTTCCTTCACGTCGTTCTCAAAATAATTTGGATCAGTGGTATTAGAGAAGTTTGCTCCTTTTCATTTCTCAGAGAAGGTCTTTGATGAGGTCAGGGTATAAAGATTTGGGTCTCGAACTAGTTTCGCTTGAGGACAACCACTCTCACTAGCCCAAGAGACCTCCCATAGAAAAAGAAGAGAGAGATGATAGAGCAATAGATCCTTTCAAGACGTTGCTCGAGGAATACCTTGTGCGACAAAGGAACGAGATGATGGACAAATTCGCTGAGATCCTTCAAAGAATACCGATGGAGGTAGCTGAGACATCTTCGACAAGCAACAATTTTTCAAGTGCGATTACCTTCAATGTACAATTCAATTTTGATATCCCTTTATTTGAAGGCCAGATAGATGTAGATGCTCTAGAAAAGTGGTTGAATCTTCTAGAAGGTTATTACTCTGTCCAAAACTTCTCCGACAGTGAAAATATCACCTTCATGCTCCTTAAATCCCTTCCCCATGTCATATCTTGGTGGGAAGGTTACTCAGAGAGGTACAATGGCAATGAATCTACACTATTTAGGAGAGAACCCACTTGGACGACCTTTGTATATTCCCTAAAGGAGGAGTTCTACCCTATTGGAAACTATGATGACCGATACATCAGATGGACAACTCTGCGTAAAAAAAGAGACCATACGGTGGCAGAGTACACCAACATATTTCATACCTTTCACTCAAACCTGGGTATTAAATATTTCGAGCGGTAATTTTTTTTGAAGTACCAAAGTGGTATACATAGGTACATCCAAACATAGATGGATTTCTTGGACATCTCCTCACTAAGAGATGCTTATCAATATGCAGTCAAAATTGAACAGAAATTCAAGCAGTAGAGTAAGTGAGAGAATCATGGACAGAGAAAGGAAGGCCAAACTCAAGAGACCCAGTCCCATATGCAGAAAAATTAGGGTAACAAGAAGTCTAAGAAAGACACTGGAAAGTGGTGTCAGTTCCACAATATCCCTTGGTACAACACTGATGAATGTCACTCAATACAGTGATTGGTAGCCGAGCTCAAAGACAAAGAGTCGAACCCCGACTTGGACCCTGATTCATAAAATAATAAAAGGAGATAGATCATTGATGCAAAACCCACTGCTACTGTCGCAATTACAATAATCCAACTAGAAGAGGATCCTAAGGAGTGGGAGCAACTCTTCCATTCACATATGTGGGTGAAGGGGACTCCACTGCATTTTATTTTTGATAGCAGAATCCAAAATAATATCATCTCAATAGAGTTTGTCAAGTAGTTGGATTTTCCAACAACACCACACCCGCAACCATACAACATTAGGTGGCTTTTCCAGGGTCAAGATCTTCATGTCAGCTAAGAATGTCGCATGTCCTACGACATCAAGCCCTTCAAGGATGAGGTATTGTGTGATGTTACCCCACTAGAAGTCTATGATGTTCTATTAGGCCAGAAATATATGTGTATGTGTCATGTTGTTTATGAGTCTCAACCCCGTAGCGTCATTGTGACTCTGGGGGGTCAGCTATATCGGATACCAGAGATAGTTCCAACTATTGTTCCACCAAAACAATGCCACAAATTAATCTCTCATACTGCACAATTTATCCTCTTCACAATCCAATCAGAAGGTGAACAAAATGACACTAGAATCACTATGTCCTGAACCCAATACCTTTCTATCCAGCAGAAGTAGAGACACAAGATTGTAGATGAGTACCAATATGTTCTTGCTGCACCTACGAAGGTGCCTCCACACTGCCTAGTCAAGAAAGGTTATAACATAACCCTTCATACTCTTCATGCTGCATATTCACTAACAGAGTCCTCCCACACTCAGGTAGATCATGAAAATAGATTGGTTGAATAAATCCAACCTCTCCAGCAAAAGGTTCATGACATCCTTCAACAAGCTAAGGATGACAACTTCTTCAGCAAGGCAAGCAACGCATCAAGCTTAAGATTTATCAAAAGTTTCCCCATCTTCCAAGGGAACTTGATGCAATGGGGACCATTGCTTCCTAAGGGGGGAGTAATGATCCATATGGATCTTATTTTCCATCCACCTCTTCCACTGAATCACCATTTTGAGCCTGTGTTTTTGATAAACCATGATATTCCCCCTTTTGATGGGGAATGGAATGTAATGTCATTTTCATTTGTTAATTATAGACATCATTTAATAACTTCCTAGTGTTCTTATGTACATTCCTATAGCATAGCGTTAATTCACCGGATCCCTTTATAACTTCATAGTTAAGTGTGCTCAGGCTAGAGTAGTACTTGGATGGGTGACCGCTCGGGAAGTCCTAGTGTTTTACATGCCTATGGAATTTTATAAACTTAGTCCAATTTATCCCACATGCATTATGGGAATTGTTCTCCTCTCACTCTCTCATATATAATTGAGGTGAAGGAGTCCCTTTAAGCATGCAATGGAGTGTTATGTAAATATTCTTGTTAATGAAGCGTAGCCAACATCTCTTTCTTTTTAGAGATAAGCTACCCCTTTTTTCTAGTTTGTGTTCTACAATGTTTTTTTATCTTATTCAATAATAGAAGTTGGGTTTCATTGTATTTATGTGTTCTCTTCTATATTTTTGTGTATTTCATTGTTATATCTTAGTTATATTTCTTCCTTCATGTCATTCTCAAAATAATTCAAATCAATCTAGCGCCTGTATTTCAAATTTTAAAAAGGAACAGGGGCTTAGCAGGAGCCCGTGGGTTTCACAGAACCCGCACCTTAGGAAGAAATGAGAATGTGTAAACTTGTTTGGGGGTATATAAGGGGCCCTAAGAGAAAATGTGGCTCTATTTATTGAATGATCCTATACTGGGATTTCGATCAACTCTAGGAGGAAGAGGGGGTCTGCATCACTTTTTGTCCCTCTGTCACGTGAGAGCTTGCTCAAGCAACATATTAATAGAATATTCTTCTCTGTCTTTTTTATTTTCTTCCACCATGGAGGGTTTATTGGGTGTGAAAGAGATATTTTATTCAAGAGAGAATATCTCGATACACAACTTTATATACTCAGACCTCATTGGGGACATGCATTGTAAAATGATCAAGAGCAACGTGCTCTCATACCACTCATCCAGATTATTTTCGACACAAAATGAGAGTGGAGATATAATAAAGAAATGTACAAAGATATATAGGATATCCAATATTATAACAAAAATATATCAGATATGCAACCATAAACATAGAGATACAATAATACACAATTTTTATTAATGAGCGAAAATGTACAAAGATTGTAAAAATACAGAGTGAAAGACTCGCTAGAATGGTAGCATCTTATCTATGAGAAGAGATGTGATGGATAATAGAATTCAAATGAATATGGATTGTTAAAATGAGGCTCCAAATACCTTTTTAACATAAGTAATATCCAAAACCTTAACCCTAGAAGATGAAAATCCGAAAGGTTTAAGGGCCCCGATGGGGGTAGTTGATACATCAACTTCCCGGGGGTGTAACTTTTCCATACGATATTTGTTTGGGGTGCTCGATACACCGTTGGAAAGGTATAACTGAGAAGAATGATTTTATATTGGTGGAGAATAGCACCTTTGATAGTATCCTAAACCCTAAATCCCCCAAAAAGGTCGTTTATTTCCTCAAAACGACCCCAAATGTTTGGAACCCGAAAAACTGTCGAAAAATTGCCAAGGTGGAAAACTATTTTTTGAGCCAATGGAATAGGTGGGTGGCCATCAATATCCAATTGGATCATATAAGGTTAGTGATGATCCACCTTTTGTATCTTTTGTTGGTACCACCTTCACCATGGTGAGAGAAATCAATTTAAAGAACTTGTACCACTATAATATATAGGATGATGCTAGGATCATAGAGATAAAAGAGCAACTCAAGTAGGTGAAGATAGATCAGGATAACCTGAAAGATTTCAAGGAAAGAACAAATAAAGTTAGAGCATAACTAGAGGAATCCACCATATAGTTTATGACCACCTACAACTCTTGCAACATATGGCAACCACCATTATAGAAAGACAAAGCCAACTGCAGGCTAAGAACACTCGATTCATCACCATCTAGGAAGGTCTAGGAGCTATTGATAGATGGGTCGTTGATAACCCAAGTGCATTGGTTGAGCTTCCTCACCCCTCAAGCATAGAAAGGAAGACTGATTATGCTTTGTTGGACCACTGTTAGCAAGTTGGGAAGAGAGCATTCAAAGAGACGACCAACTCAATGGAAATTAGTGTGCAACTACACAAAAAAGCACAAGTTTTAATAAATAAATGTTGTTTCCCTCCCCTAAAAGATCTCAAAAATAACCTCATGATGGAAAAAATTCTCGATAAAATATAGCAGAGAAAAATCCATGGGCGAGATATAACTGAATATTCCAGAAAGGTGACAATGGAATTAATAGATCAACATTCTATAAATCCCACCAAAGTCCACACCATGATCTAGGTGTTCATGGCTACCCTAGACAAATACATGCATACTCCCAATGACAACACAACCATGCATGAAGCAACTCTTGAGGAATTGTCTTAGAACAAGATCATATATTTCTGTGACCAGTTAGAAATTTGGATAGCTTACATCAGGGACAAGAGTCCATGAATAACACGAAACAACAAATTCAAATTTTCTGACAACTACATGTTATTTCGTCTTGTTCCCAACTGTTGGTCCTAAGAATAAACTGAAGGTTCAAAGGATAATGTCAGGCATCAGGAAAGTTTAAGAAAGTGTGTTTTTAAAAATTGTTTTACTACCTTAGTTATATGAGAAAATTTCTTTAAGTGAAATTAATAGTTTGACAACACAGAGGCCGTATTTCATGTTTGAGTCAAAATTGTAATATTGAATGGTGCGAGAAAAAGAAACAAAACTGTAAAACAAAGAAGGACATAAATTACTAAAGAGTCCCACCTTGTTACAACAGAAGAAAAGAGATAGTGTAACCTTGAATAAAGTATAAAATGAAGGAATCTACACAGCAAGCAGGTCTTGATTTACTCACAGTAAATGCAGAGGAAAATTTGCTTACCTAATAAATTACTGATACAATTAGATTGCAGTGTTTGTTGTACTAAATTTAAATCAAACCTTTATCAAGGAATACATAAAAAAATGTCGAGAAATGGAAAACAAAAAAACACATAAACCAGATTGAACAAAACTTCGAATCTTTGTCTGCACTTGTATTAATACTCTATAAGGAGAGTTTTCTCTATTACAATCGACAAGAAGAAGCCTGAAATAAGTCTTCAACCTATTTATTTATACAAAATGGTCTCAACCCATAAACGGTTGGACCTCCCATAAAGTAGTACATATTTTTTAATAAGATTACAACTAGTAAAAAACTGAAAAGTTCCATTGGCCTTCTCCTCTGTCTCTTTGTCTGCTGGTAGAGGTGTTTCTTCTCCTCGTCCTTTAGCTTGGAAAAAACTAGCATCTGATATTGACCTATATGAGTTGTATGTACATGTTTTCTTACTTGTTTCCAGAAGTCCTGACTTTCCCACATTCGACACATTGGATGCATCTACTCACTAACTGTACCACCAACCTAGAAGGTTCAATTGATTTATTTTCTTCAAAAATGTATAAATTATTTTCTACCTGAGGCAACCTTTCCTGTACCTTCTTTTCTCCCAAATATGTGGCCTATAACTGGAAGGTTGGGTTTACTATCCATTTGTTTATTTGGATAATATCAATTTGGTTCATTTGATGGATGGTTTTCATGGCTTATTCTTTACTTGTCCTAGCATTATATTGGTTACTTGCTATGTAAATCTATCCTAGAGCTTCGAAGATAGTATTTTCTTCAACATCCAGTACCCCTTTGTCTAGTTAAGATATTGCTTCTAGGAAATCTTCGTTTACCTCTTTGGCCAATCTCTTTCTTTCATAAATATTTGTTTCCCAAGCCTTCAAAATTATGTCGCCTCTGGTTTTCTCAGAAAGATATAGTCGAGGAACCTCCGATACATCATCTTTTGGTACTAGTAAGATAGCCTACTGAAACATGTTTTGAGCTGAACAATCTTCTCTTTCTTTAATGTAAATGTTCTTCAGGGAAAGGTCTACTACCTGGTAACAATTTTGGATGGATTCCACTTTTGTAAAGAGATCCTCCTGGGCTGATTCTAGCTTTTCATGTACTTCTAGTGCTTGAGCCTGAAAAGATTCCATCTCTACTGTTGTACCTTCAGTCAATTCTATCTTGGATTGAATTTTCTTGACTAATTCTTCCTGTTGAGTGACCAATCCTCTATTGGCCTGTGAATTTTGATATAGCTCATCAAGGTTAGGTTTCAGTTGTTGGATCTGATGTCTATCACAGGCTCTGACCTATTCAAACTCTTTGTTCATCTTGTTTCTCACATCCTGTTCCATGGTCATTATCTGGTCTTTCAATTTCCTTACCAACAGGTTTCTTTGTTTCAGCTGCTCAGCTAGATTTTCTATTGACCATTGATTGGTCGTGGCAAATGCACCTTATGAACCTTCCATTTCCTTAGCTAATTATGAATCATCTAGGTCATGTACATCATACAACATTCTGTGCCTCTTGACTGTTGCACCATCTTTCTGATGTGCTTCTCGTTTAACTATGGCCCTCCTCTTCTTTCTAAAAATAAGTCTGAAGGAGGCATTTCTTCAACTGAAATCAGGGTAAGATCCTCTATAAAGACGACTTTGGAACTAGTATTTCCGTGACTTGATTGCAAATGTGTTAGTGAAATAATGGGGTTACCTATCTCTGTGGACATTTATTGCTCTACTGTATCGGTAACTGTTTTGTCTGGCGTAGAAGGAGACACATCCTGCCTCTTTTTTAGAAAATATTCAAGATGATATTTTGTTTGAGTACCTAGTGGATTCGAAAATGAAGTCTCCACTTTCTTCATTAAGGCTTCAACATTCTTTGGGTTTTCCTCAGTACCCTATTTGTCGGAACTTCCTACCTTAAAATCCTAAGGTGTAGCTTCCTGTGTAGACGAAGGTGTTATTGGTCCTTCCTGTAATACCTTTGGCAATTTATTCCTTCTGTTCTTTTAAAAACAGTAAAAACTGGCTAGTTGATATGGAGACAGAGTTCCGACTTTGTTCAACACTTCCTCATATGACTTGACTCCCTTGAATATTTCATCATGTGGGGAAATATTGTGCACATAATTCTTTAAGTTGTATTGAGCCAGGTGAGTTTCAACGATCTTCTATGAATTGTGCCTTATAAACTCAATATCAACTGACTTGACGTCTTCTAGAGCTGCAACTCTACTTTCGAATGGCCGAAATCTAAAATGAAAACATACCAACTTGAAGAGGAAAGGTTGGTCATACCTTTTTCTGGGCCTCTTTCAATTCTTTGTTGATGCTACATGTTATGCTTTGATACGCCACTTCTCGACATACTGGCCGATCCATTAAAAACTTTGGGAGAGCATGGGGGGAACCAAGCACTCGAAAACCTTGATGTAGGAAATGTTTTCCTCGATATACCAGTCTGCTATTTTGCCCAAGTTGGCCATGATTCTGTCTGAAATTCTAGGAGGTGGGAAACCGTATAGGGTGATATGAATCGACACCACCACATAATGACATATTTCATAGAATAAATCTCTAGCTTTGTCCTCCCACAATTTGGAGTGATAGAAATGTATAGGCTCAATGTTGGTCAGGGTCCAACACCAGCTCATTAGAGGGAAAGGAGTCATAAAGCAAATAGCATCCATAATGTATGCTAACATATAGAAAGGGGAAGGTTTCCCTTTGGACTTCATCGACTGGTTCTCTGTGATTTCCTTAGCTAGGTTGTCTGATAACATCTTGGCCAGTTGAAAGAGTATCCCTCTGCCACTTCATGCATATTTGGTACCCATGCCAATAGGAAGTGAGTGGATCTCTTCTTCCTGAAAATTCTACATAACATCATAGGCACATAAATCATATGGGTGTCTAATTATGTTGTGGCATATATGCCATGAGTATATACTCTAAATTTCTCAGGGTGCCCCCACCAGTCCTTGATTAAATCGGGGTAGTTTTTAGCATCTTGCATGCACTCCTGTTTGTCAAACTCCATTATGAATGCAACATTTTAACTGTATTTAAAAATGGGGGATAATTTATACATTACTTCTATATGCTCTGGTCGAAAATACCCAAAAACAACCTTTTTTGAATTGCAAATGATCCTATTTGAAATGCCAACATTTTCCAGGGCCCATCCTATCAAGTTGTTATAGGCATGAGCCTCGACCATGCAACTATTTTGTGTAGCTTTGACTGAGCTATATCCCTGAGCTTAGTTGCATGAGTTTTGGTCACTTTGTCGCATGAATCCTCTGGGAAATTTATCAGCTCGTGCTCTAGAATATCAAACACCTCAGTCCAACATTTTACAATATCTATGACCCTTGGTGAGGTGTATGAAAGAACATCTGTTTTCAGATTTTCACTTTCCCGAACTGCTTTAGCTATCTTTGGTGGTGCCATGATATTGATGAAACTAGAGCTGGGTTACCTGTTACAAAATAATGTGTGAGCTTATCAGTTGGATAAAACTTGTTGTTCTACGAGAATGAACATGGAATTAAAAATCAAATATTTTTATTCACCTCAAGAGTATTGATTTGTGAATACCTTTACTAACAATAAATTTATTTACCTTAATAAAAAAATCTAGGTGGCGATCTGCAATCTATATTGAAATCATTATCGTTGATTTTTGATTAATTCCATTAATATTGGTGGTTCGCGATTGGGGACTTGGATGAAATAGGTTTGAAATTTCCCGAATTGCGATTTCATGAAAAATTAATTATGATATAATCTTGTTTAGAACATTAATTAATCGTGTTTAATTTTAAGTGTTATTGGGTACTTCAACTTCAAGATTTTAAGAGTAGCTCGAGATAGAATTCCTAAAATATGAAAACGCAAAATGATTAATTATCAGACAATCATTTTTTATCTTTAATTAACCCCGTTTAAGTTTGAAGTGTTTCTGAGGTTCGGACTTCGAAGATTTCAAGGTGTGTTGTATGATAAACGTCCGAACTTACGAAGGGTGAAGTTATTAACCTTCCTTTAACTGATATTAACTTAACTAATTAAGATTTAATTACTTCAGGATTTTTTTGCTTCCTGGATTTGCAATCTAACTTGTCATTATATTTATGAATGGCCATTACCCGTAGTGACTTGTAAAAAATGACGTCATTTTAAATGACATGTCGATACCAGGGGGTCGTGCATGTCACTTAGAATCATATGAATATTTGGCTGAAAAGGTTGTAAATGAATCACATGTATCAATCAAGGGAAGAATCAGAAAGGTACACATGTACTATGACTAGGATATTTTAGACACTTTTCGGGTATCAGGACTTGAAACGTTAAGACCTAGCGAAACTTCCGAAGCGTGAAGCCCCAAAGATACCTTTAGCGATTTGGATTTTTAACAATTAGGTGGCTCCAAAACTCAGGAAAAAGGGATTGTTTGATCAATCGGGTGAACTTTATCGATGGTGGACATCCTGCGCGCTTTATGACTGGAGGTGAATTTGATTTAAATGTTTGAACACCAACTTCAGAGTCATTATAAAAAGGAAGAATTTTGAGAAAGTAAAGCTCAAGGATTAGTATTTATATGTGTTCCAACATAGGATCCATCTAGGGATCACGTCTCCCTGCGAGGCGTGGAAGAATAATAGACCAAGTTCCTTTATTGGGTAAATGGAGTCATCATTTGATTTCTGAGAAACACCTTTGAAAAATCATACAGAAAGAAACTAGACTTCAACCATGTCTAAAACAAAATTCAAAACCCAATCAGTTATAGATCTCAATTTAGGCTATTAATAGTTTCCTTTTCCTAAAATGGAGTTTGGATTTGTTTAAGATAATCAAAACAACTTTAACTAAAGTATCAGACTTTGGTTGATTTTGTTCACATCAAGGCATGATAATTTTAACAATTTCTTTAGGGAAACCCTTGTCGGCTAAGAATGTAAATATTATTAGAAAGAGAACTAGATTATAGAGTATGTTTATACATGTATGACATCCCTACAGATATCATAGATATTGCTTCACTGCCAGCGAGCCTATTTAGTACCCCAGTGAAGTTATCTACATCTCCCATTGAAATTTCTTTCACCACTTTAAATAACATTTTTTCATTTTATTTGAGATGAGGAAAATCGTTTTATGAATTTCCTTTCATCATATCTTTTAGACAAAATGAGGGTAATTGATTTTACAAATTTCCTTTCACCATTTGTCTTGGAATAGATGGGGACAATCATTTTATGAATTTCCTTTCATCATTTGTTTTATATTTCTTTTATAATTTTGAAGTGGGGGAAATCAATTTGTATGTATCATACATGGATGATATATGCTTAAGACTTAACAATGAAGTTTTGTCAACCATTTTTTATTGTACTCTGAGCTACATCTCTCTTGATCTTCAATACATCTTTTCCTATAGGGAAAATCTTACGGGGAGTTTTTATTTTCCATGGATTTTCCTTGGGCAAACTAATCAGTTAAAATCTATTAGAAGAGCTAAAGTTATAAAAATTATCCTAGACATACTTTATTTCAGTTAAAATCAGAGGAACAAAATATTTTCTCCTAATCTCGTTTTGAAGATATGTTTTTTTAAGTTTTCAGAGGTAGCGAGAAATTCATTCTTTTTGTGAAGATTTAAGGTCAGGTAGTGAAAATTAGGATGTAGTGAAAGATTTCAGATATGTTAAATGAAAATGGAATGAGGATTTAGAGGGTTTGAAAAGGGATCTCATTTCCACGTAAGTCCACTTCTTGATTATCAAGCTTCTCTTTTATTTTTATTTTCTTGTGTTATTTTTATTTGATTCAAAAAT
>ML790021.1:227085-270754 GCA_009831015.1 Picea engelmannii | reverse complement strand
GGGAAGTCCTAGTGTTTTACATGCCTATGGAATTTTATAAACTTAGTCCAATTTATCCCACATGCATTATGGGAATTGTTCTCCTCTCACTCTCTCATATATAATTGAGGTGAAGGAGTCCCTTTAAGCATGCAATGGAGTGTTATGTAAATATTCTTGTTAATGAAGCGTAGCCAACATCTCTTTCTTTTTAGAGATAAGCTACCCCTTTTTTCTAGTTTGTGTTCTACAATGTTTTTTTATCTTATTCAATAATAGAAGTTGGGTTTCATTGTATTTATGTGTTCTCTTCTATATTTTTGTGTATTTCATTGTTATATCTTAGTTATATTTCTTCCTTCATGTCATTCTCAAAATAATTCAAATCAATCTAGCGCCTGTATTTCAAATTTTAAAAAGGAACAGGGGCTTAGCAGGAGCCCGTGGGTTTCACAGAACCCGCACCTTAGGAAGAAATGAGAATGTGTAAACTTGTTTGGGGGTATATAAGGGGCCCTAAGAGAAAATGTGGCTCTATTTATTGAATGATCCTATACTGGGATTTCGATCAACTCTAGGAGGAAGAGGGGGTCTGCATCACTTTTTGTCCCTCTGTCACGTGAGAGCTTGCTCAAGCAACATATTAATAGAATATTCTTCTCTGTCTTTTTTATTTTCTTCCACCATGGAGGGTTTATTGGGTGTGAAAGAGATATTTTATTCAAGAGAGAATATCTCGATACACAACTTTATATACTCAGACCTCATTGGGGACATGCATTGTAAAATGATCAAGAGCAACGTGCTCTCATACCACTCATCCAGATTATTTTCGACACAAAATGAGAGTGGAGATATAATAAAGAAATGTACAAAGATATATAGGATATCCAATATTATAACAAAAATATATCAGATATGCAACCATAAACATAGAGATACAATAATACACAATTTTTATTAATGAGCGAAAATGTACAAAGATTGTAAAAATACAGAGTGAAAGACTCGCTAGAATGGTAGCATCTTATCTATGAGAAGAGATGTGATGGATAATAGAATTCAAATGAATATGGATTGTTAAAATGAGGCTCCAAATACCTTTTTAACATAAGTAATATCCAAAACCTTAACCCTAGAAGATGAAAATCCGAAAGGTTTAAGGGCCCCGATGGGGGTAGTTGATACATCAACTTCCCGGGGGTGTAACTTTTCCATACGATATTTGTTTGGGGTGCTCGATACACCGTTGGAAAGGTATAACTGAGAAGAATGATTTTATATTGGTGGAGAATAGCACCTTTGATAGTATCCTAAACCCTAAATCCCCCAAAAAGGTCGTTTATTTCCTCAAAACGACCCCAAATGTTTGGAACCCGAAAAACTGTCGAAAAATTGCCAAGGTGGAAAACTATTTTTTGAGCCAATGGAATAGGTGGGTGGCCATCAATATCCAATTGGATCATATAAGGTTAGTGATGATCCACCTTTTGTATCTTTTGTTGGTACCACCTTCACCATGGTGAGAGAAATCAATTTAAAGAACTTGTACCACTATAATATATAGGATGATGCTAGGATCATAGAGATAAAAGAGCAACTCAAGTAGGTGAAGATAGATCAGGATAACCTGAAAGATTTCAAGGAAAGAACAAATAAAGTTAGAGCATAACTAGAGGAATCCACCATATAGTTTATGACCACCTACAACTCTTGCAACATATGGCAACCACCATTATAGAAAGACAAAGCCAACTGCAGGCTAAGAACACTCGATTCATCACCATCTAGGAAGGTCTAGGAGCTATTGATAGATGGGTCGTTGATAACCCAAGTGCATTGGTTGAGCTTCCTCACCCCTCAAGCATAGAAAGGAAGACTGATTATGCTTTGTTGGACCACTGTTAGCAAGTTGGGAAGAGAGCATTCAAAGAGACGACCAACTCAATGGAAATTAGTGTGCAACTACACAAAAAAGCACAAGTTTTAATAAATAAATGTTGTTTCCCTCCCCTAAAAGATCTCAAAAATAACCTCATGATGGAAAAAATTCTCGATAAAATATAGCAGAGAAAAATCCATGGGCGAGATATAACTGAATATTCCAGAAAGGTGACAATGGAATTAATAGATCAACATTCTATAAATCCCACCAAAGTCCACACCATGATCTAGGTGTTCATGGCTACCCTAGACAAATACATGCATACTCCCAATGACAACACAACCATGCATGAAGCAACTCTTGAGGAATTGTCTTAGAACAAGATCATATATTTCTGTGACCAGTTAGAAATTTGGATAGCTTACATCAGGGACAAGAGTCCATGAATAACACGAAACAACAAATTCAAATTTTCTGACAACTACATGTTATTTCGTCTTGTTCCCAACTGTTGGTCCTAAGAATAAACTGAAGGTTCAAAGGATAATGTCAGGCATCAGGAAAGTTTAAGAAAGTGTGTTTTTAAAAATTGTTTTACTACCTTAGTTATATGAGAAAATTTCTTTAAGTGAAATTAATAGTTTGACAACACAGAGGCCGTATTTCATGTTTGAGTCAAAATTGTAATATTGAATGGTGCGAGAAAAAGAAACAAAACTGTAAAACAAAGAAGGACATAAATTACTAAAGAGTCCCACCTTGTTACAACAGAAGAAAAGAGATAGTGTAACCTTGAATAAAGTATAAAATGAAGGAATCTACACAGCAAGCAGGTCTTGATTTACTCACAGTAAATGCAGAGGAAAATTTGCTTACCTAATAAATTACTGATACAATTAGATTGCAGTGTTTGTTGTACTAAATTTAAATCAAACCTTTATCAAGGAATACATAAAAAAATGTCGAGAAATGGAAAACAAAAAAACACATAAACCAGATTGAACAAAACTTCGAATCTTTGTCTGCACTTGTATTAATACTCTATAAGGAGAGTTTTCTCTATTACAATCGACAAGAAGAAGCCTGAAATAAGTCTTCAACCTATTTATTTATACAAAATGGTCTCAACCCATAAACGGTTGGACCTCCCATAAAGTAGTACATATTTTTTAATAAGATTACAACTAGTAAAAAACTGAAAAGTTCCATTGGCCTTCTCCTCTGTCTCTTTGTCTGCTGGTAGAGGTGTTTCTTCTCCTCGTCCTTTAGCTTGGAAAAAACTAGCATCTGATATTGACCTATATGAGTTGTATGTACATGTTTTCTTACTTGTTTCCAGAAGTCCTGACTTTCCCACATTCGACACATTGGATGCATCTACTCACTAACTGTACCACCAACCTAGAAGGTTCAATTGATTTATTTTCTTCAAAAATGTATAAATTATTTTCTACCTGAGGCAACCTTTCCTGTACCTTCTTTTCTCCCAAATATGTGGCCTATAACTGGAAGGTTGGGTTTACTATCCATTTGTTTATTTGGATAATATCAATTTGGTTCATTTGATGGATGGTTTTCATGGCTTATTCTTTACTTGTCCTAGCATTATATTGGTTACTTGCTATGTAAATCTATCCTAGAGCTTCGAAGATAGTATTTTCTTCAACATCCAGTACCCCTTTGTCTAGTTAAGATATTGCTTCTAGGAAATCTTCGTTTACCTCTTTGGCCAATCTCTTTCTTTCATAAATATTTGTTTCCCAAGCCTTCAAAATTATGTCGCCTCTGGTTTTCTCAGAAAGATATAGTCGAGGAACCTCCGATACATCATCTTTTGGTACTAGTAAGATAGCCTACTGAAACATGTTTTGAGCTGAACAATCTTCTCTTTCTTTAATGTAAATGTTCTTCAGGGAAAGGTCTACTACCTGGTAACAATTTTGGATGGATTCCACTTTTGTAAAGAGATCCTCCTGGGCTGATTCTAGCTTTTCATGTACTTCTAGTGCTTGAGCCTGAAAAGATTCCATCTCTACTGTTGTACCTTCAGTCAATTCTATCTTGGATTGAATTTTCTTGACTAATTCTTCCTGTTGAGTGACCAATCCTCTATTGGCCTGTGAATTTTGATATAGCTCATCAAGGTTAGGTTTCAGTTGTTGGATCTGATGTCTATCACAGGCTCTGACCTATTCAAACTCTTTGTTCATCTTGTTTCTCACATCCTGTTCCATGGTCATTATCTGGTCTTTCAATTTCCTTACCAACAGGTTTCTTTGTTTCAGCTGCTCAGCTAGATTTTCTATTGACCATTGATTGGTCGTGGCAAATGCACCTTATGAACCTTCCATTTCCTTAGCTAATTATGAATCATCTAGGTCATGTACATCATACAACATTCTGTGCCTCTTGACTGTTGCACCATCTTTCTGATGTGCTTCTCGTTTAACTATGGCCCTCCTCTTCTTTCTAAAAATAAGTCTGAAGGAGGCATTTCTTCAACTGAAATCAGGGTAAGATCCTCTATAAAGACGACTTTGGAACTAGTATTTCCGTGACTTGATTGCAAATGTGTTAGTGAAATAATGGGGTTACCTATCTCTGTGGACATTTATTGCTCTACTGTATCGGTAACTGTTTTGTCTGGCGTAGAAGGAGACACATCCTGCCTCTTTTTTAGAAAATATTCAAGATGATATTTTGTTTGAGTACCTAGTGGATTCGAAAATGAAGTCTCCACTTTCTTCATTAAGGCTTCAACATTCTTTGGGTTTTCCTCAGTACCCTATTTGTCGGAACTTCCTACCTTAAAATCCTAAGGTGTAGCTTCCTGTGTAGACGAAGGTGTTATTGGTCCTTCCTGTAATACCTTTGGCAATTTATTCCTTCTGTTCTTTTAAAAACAGTAAAAACTGGCTAGTTGATATGGAGACAGAGTTCCGACTTTGTTCAACACTTCCTCATATGACTTGACTCCCTTGAATATTTCATCATGTGGGGAAATATTGTGCACATAATTCTTTAAGTTGTATTGAGCCAGGTGAGTTTCAACGATCTTCTATGAATTGTGCCTTATAAACTCAATATCAACTGACTTGACGTCTTCTAGAGCTGCAACTCTACTTTCGAATGGCCGAAATCTAAAATGAAAACATACCAACTTGAAGAGGAAAGGTTGGTCATACCTTTTTCTGGGCCTCTTTCAATTCTTTGTTGATGCTACATGTTATGCTTTGATACGCCACTTCTCGACATACTGGCCGATCCATTAAAAACTTTGGGAGAGCATGGGGGGAACCAAGCACTCGAAAACCTTGATGTAGGAAATGTTTTCCTCGATATACCAGTCTGCTATTTTGCCCAAGTTGGCCATGATTCTGTCTGAAATTCTAGGAGGTGGGAAACCGTATAGGGTGATATGAATCGACACCACCACATAATGACATATTTCATAGAATAAATCTCTAGCTTTGTCCTCCCACAATTTGGAGTGATAGAAATGTATAGGCTCAATGTTGGTCAGGGTCCAACACCAGCTCATTAGAGGGAAAGGAGTCATAAAGCAAATAGCATCCATAATGTATGCTAACATATAGAAAGGGGAAGGTTTCCCTTTGGACTTCATCGACTGGTTCTCTGTGATTTCCTTAGCTAGGTTGTCTGATAACATCTTGGCCAGTTGAAAGAGTATCCCTCTGCCACTTCATGCATATTTGGTACCCATGCCAATAGGAAGTGAGTGGATCTCTTCTTCCTGAAAATTCTACATAACATCATAGGCACATAAATCATATGGGTGTCTAATTATGTTGTGGCATATATGCCATGAGTATATACTCTAAATTTCTCAGGGTGCCCCCACCAGTCCTTGATTAAATCGGGGTAGTTTTTAGCATCTTGCATGCACTCCTGTTTGTCAAACTCCATTATGAATGCAACATTTTAACTGTATTTAAAAATGGGGGATAATTTATACATTACTTCTATATGCTCTGGTCGAAAATACCCAAAAACAACCTTTTTTGAATTGCAAATGATCCTATTTGAAATGCCAACATTTTCCAGGGCCCATCCTATCAAGTTGTTATAGGCATGAGCCTCGACCATGCAACTATTTTGTGTAGCTTTGACTGAGCTATATCCCTGAGCTTAGTTGCATGAGTTTTGGTCACTTTGTCGCATGAATCCTCTGGGAAATTTATCAGCTCGTGCTCTAGAATATCAAACACCTCAGTCCAACATTTTACAATATCTATGACCCTTGGTGAGGTGTATGAAAGAACATCTGTTTTCAGATTTTCACTTTCCCGAACTGCTTTAGCTATCTTTGGTGGTGCCATGATATTGATGAAACTAGAGCTGGGTTACCTGTTACAAAATAATGTGTGAGCTTATCAGTTGGATAAAACTTGTTGTTCTACGAGAATGAACATGGAATTAAAAATCAAATATTTTTATTCACCTCAAGAGTATTGATTTGTGAATACCTTTACTAACAATAAATTTATTTACCTTAATAAAAAAATCTAGGTGGCGATCTGCAATCTATATTGAAATCATTATCGTTGATTTTTGATTAATTCCATTAATATTGGTGGTTCGCGATTGGGGACTTGGATGAAATAGGTTTGAAATTTCCCGAATTGCGATTTCATGAAAAATTAATTATGATATAATCTTGTTTAGAACATTAATTAATCGTGTTTAATTTTAAGTGTTATTGGGTACTTCAACTTCAAGATTTTAAGAGTAGCTCGAGATAGAATTCCTAAAATATGAAAACGCAAAATGATTAATTATCAGACAATCATTTTTTATCTTTAATTAACCCCGTTTAAGTTTGAAGTGTTTCTGAGGTTCGGACTTCGAAGATTTCAAGGTGTGTTGTATGATAAACGTCCGAACTTACGAAGGGTGAAGTTATTAACCTTCCTTTAACTGATATTAACTTAACTAATTAAGATTTAATTACTTCAGGATTTTTTTGCTTCCTGGATTTGCAATCTAACTTGTCATTATATTTATGAATGGCCATTACCCGTAGTGACTTGTAAAAAATGACGTCATTTTAAATGACATGTCGATACCAGGGGGTCGTGCATGTCACTTAGAATCATATGAATATTTGGCTGAAAAGGTTGTAAATGAATCACATGTATCAATCAAGGGAAGAATCAGAAAGGTACACATGTACTATGACTAGGATATTTTAGACACTTTTCGGGTATCAGGACTTGAAACGTTAAGACCTAGCGAAACTTCCGAAGCGTGAAGCCCCAAAGATACCTTTAGCGATTTGGATTTTTAACAATTAGGTGGCTCCAAAACTCAGGAAAAAGGGATTGTTTGATCAATCGGGTGAACTTTATCGATGGTGGACATCCTGCGCGCTTTATGACTGGAGGTGAATTTGATTTAAATGTTTGAACACCAACTTCAGAGTCATTATAAAAAGGAAGAATTTTGAGAAAGTAAAGCTCAAGGATTAGTATTTATATGTGTTCCAACATAGGATCCATCTAGGGATCACGTCTCCCTGCGAGGCGTGGAAGAATAATAGACCAAGTTCCTTTATTGGGTAAATGGAGTCATCATTTGATTTCTGAGAAACACCTTTGAAAAATCATACAGAAAGAAACTAGACTTCAACCATGTCTAAAACAAAATTCAAAACCCAATCAGTTATAGATCTCAATTTAGGCTATTAATAGTTTCCTTTTCCTAAAATGGAGTTTGGATTTGTTTAAGATAATCAAAACAACTTTAACTAAAGTATCAGACTTTGGTTGATTTTGTTCACATCAAGGCATGATAATTTTAACAATTTCTTTAGGGAAACCCTTGTCGGCTAAGAATGTAAATATTATTAGAAAGAGAACTAGATTATAGAGTATGTTTATACATGTATGACATCCCTACAGATATCATAGATATTGCTTCACTGCCAGCGAGCCTATTTAGTACCCCAGTGAAGTTATCTACATCTCCCATTGAAATTTCTTTCACCACTTTAAATAACATTTTTTCATTTTATTTGAGATGAGGAAAATCGTTTTATGAATTTCCTTTCATCATATCTTTTAGACAAAATGAGGGTAATTGATTTTACAAATTTCCTTTCACCATTTGTCTTGGAATAGATGGGGACAATCATTTTATGAATTTCCTTTCATCATTTGTTTTATATTTCTTTTATAATTTTGAAGTGGGGGAAATCAATTTGTATGTATCATACATGGATGATATATGCTTAAGACTTAACAATGAAGTTTTGTCAACCATTTTTTATTGTACTCTGAGCTACATCTCTCTTGATCTTCAATACATCTTTTCCTATAGGGAAAATCTTACGGGGAGTTTTTATTTTCCATGGATTTTCCTTGGGCAAACTAATCAGTTAAAATCTATTAGAAGAGCTAAAGTTATAAAAATTATCCTAGACATACTTTATTTCAGTTAAAATCAGAGGAACAAAATATTTTCTCCTAATCTCGTTTTGAAGATATGTTTTTTTAAGTTTTCAGAGGTAGCGAGAAATTCATTCTTTTTGTGAAGATTTAAGGTCAGGTAGTGAAAATTAGGATGTAGTGAAAGATTTCAGATATGTTAAATGAAAATGGAATGAGGATTTAGAGGGTTTGAAAAGGGATCTCATTTCCACGTAAGTCCACTTCTTGATTATCAAGCTTCTCTTTTATTTTTATTTTCTTGTGTTATTTTTATTTGATTCAAAAATATAGAAATTTATATCTTTCTGATCTAGGATCAAGTGATTATATTTATGAGAGTAGAACCTTTTTTATATCTGATAGGATTTCTTTCAATTTTGTAGCTTAAAAAACGAGTATAGAAGTTCGTACCTCAAATTTTATTTACGTTTTCAATCAAACCAATTGTTAGTTTATCACCTGTTTTGAGGAAAATAACCGTTTTGAAAAACAAGCATTAGATTCCTCCACCTCCTTATTTCTCATCTAACAATAAGTATTCTGCAAGAGCATAAAAATAAATAATTAGAGAGTTCCGTAGAATAGGATTGATATGAAATACATATATTCTATTTTTTCTTTTCGAAATATTAAGTAAAACTGGGTTTATTTATGATGGAAAAGTAAAATTCAGGTAACTTACGAAGGAAAATAAAATTGAGAAAGAAAACAAAAACCAAACCGGTATATACAATGGTACTGTGAAACATGTTTATTGCGTAAAATGTTTGACATAACTCCTGTTATCACTCCAGGAAACTCTTCTAGGCTGTAAGTCAGAGATGCCTGGTAACTTAATCTTTTGGTAACTATTTTCTCAATAAAAAGCGTGGGTTTGGAACAAGTCGGAGGACTGGATCATTTCTCACACAAAACTTGCATAAACACATCTAGATGGACAAGGCTTTTAACCACAAATGTTCAGAGAGTTTACAAATAAGGGGATGAATGAAGAAATAACTATTATATCAGTAGAATCACATATAAAGCATATATGAATGGCCAATTACAATAATCACAGGAATACTTGCAAAGTTAAACTTATGAATGCAGTGATAAGATGACAGTTATCGGGCATAAACAAGCAGAACAACATGAATATAATATCCAGGTGCAAGTACATAATAGAAAAGAAGATGAAATCTGAACAAATTATGGCAAAATAAGCTTGTATTACTCCATATGAAAATGACAAGTTTTGAGTTACATAATATGAAAAAAGTCTCCAAAGTCGAACCCTTGGTTCATATTCTACCCTTAGCTTTATAGCTTTACAAAGCAGTTCTTAGATCCTGAAAACATGGATCAAATATGCTAAAGATAGTAAATCAAAATCTAGTTGCAAAAGATGTGGGATGATCCCCAAAAATAAGGTCAATCCCAGATTTCATGGTCCTCCTCTCTTGTTGAGTGCCGGTGTAGTGCAGGATAGCCTCCCAAGGCTGAATGTTGACTCTCCAAGAGAGACAAATTCGAATCTGTTGATGTGAGAAAATGTCCTGATTTTCTGTCTTTGTCAAAGATACTAAAAACCTTTGAAACACCTGCTCTTCCCATAATCTATCAAAAATAGCTATTGGATTTGTCTTGACAATTCATCAAATATTCATTCGAAGAGGTTTCAAACCTTTCCAGCTCAAAAAACTTTGATCTGTGTAAAAACTCGATCATTCTGGAAATGACAGGCTTTCGGTGGTTAACTTAGAAAGCTCCTGAGTGAATTATCTACAGAAAGTCCTGTTTTTCAGTGGTTAATGAACATTCATCCTGTTCGCCTAAACCATCGAAATTTCAGTTTTGAGAAAACTTCAAAATTGCAAAAATGCTTACCTTGGCTCCCTTTTTGATGTTCAAGGTTTCTTGGATGAGGCAGCCCTTGTTCGTGCTGATCTGCGAACTTCTGTTGGCTGTGTGGAAGGCTCTGGTGTGTTTACCATGGTCGTAGCTAAGTTAGCCAGGGTTTCTAATCCAGTTTTCGCATGTGCTGGTGATTGAAACTCCTTTAACTTCAACCTCATAATACTTAGATGTCTATACAGCTTCATTTTTTCCATGATCAATACCCTGTTTCCTCTGCAGATCTTCCTTGACAAGAAGAGTGATAAGCCCTTGGTGAGATAGTCTGCTAGCAACCTTAGTAGGCTTGGCTTTAACTTGTCTATCCATTTTAGTAAGGGTCTTGTGGAAATAGAAAGGTAGATTTATTGTTTCTCTTCATGTGAAATGATTGAGAAGCTTAAAATGGTAAAACATTATTTTGTTATACCGTCCCTCACAGGTAATGTAAACAAAAATTGCCTTTAGCAATGCCTGCCACTGAGGTTCTAAAAAGGACATTGGAATATCCTTCCTCCAAATCAAGTCTTTGTGAAAGGGAAACAAATATGATATGAATTCTATATTTGATGGCACTGTGGATTTAAACCAACAGTCTCCTGTCCGTGGAATACATGTAAACTCTGCTATAGAAGCTTCATCTATGATAAACTCTTCTTTCCCTATCTTGCCAGATCTTCCATCATATGCAATTGCAAAAGCTTCAGCTACTTGTTGATGAAAACTGGTCAGTTTTTCACAGTATGTGAATACCCCTGCTTGTTTGAAAAACTCTACTATCTCTGGATGCGCCTCCAAGTACCAAACCCCATCCACCTCAGACCTCAATACTAGCCCTGCTTTCGGCATTGGTCAAGTTTGACTGTTCCTGCGATTATGGGAAACTGAATGTCCAGGGAGATAATGGTTCTAGAACTTAGGAACACAGAGAGTATAACTCATGGAAAACCAGTGGGATAGGGTGACACCAAATTCGAATCACTGAGCTCAAATGCTAACCAAGTTTCAGGCGACAATTTGACTGAGAGTATGCCGAAATTTTAGATTTTCGGTGGTATATGCATTTAAATATTAAACAAGATGGGTTTTGGACTTGCCTGATAAGTCGACCTGGATTAATTGACCTGAGAGCGATCGATGGACTCTGATGGCTCTTTGACAATCACCAGGAGAAACGGGATTGGGATTTCTGGAAAAACGTTCAATTGATGAAATCGCGGACCCGCGATTATCTCAGTAATCTATGGAATTCCAAATGATATTGAATGAGGATTTAATGAGGGATTTAATTGGATCATGATGAATCGTGTACTTGCAACTGGAAATCGAGGGAGGATTCTTGACCATCATGCATGAATTTCAGTGGCACTGCCCTGTCTAGATTTTGAAAAGACAATTGCGGTCGAAAGGACAATAGGAGCTTGAGATTTTCGGATAGACACCATCCGAGCGCGCATACCTTCCACTTGACGAGATTTTGGCGGTTACGTTTCATCATTGCACCAACTTGACAACTGGCTCGTGCGAAAGCACGGGATTTCCATTTTTACCGTTGAAACACTTTTGGTAGTTAACCACATTCTTTCTTTGACCTCTTAACTGCCGGGAACAAAAGCTTTCGGTGATTAATGAGCGCCTGTCGGGCTCACCTAAACCACCAAAACCTGATATTCTGACTTTTGCTTAACCAAACCAAATCCAAAATTTCTTTTGGGCTTATTTACAGGATCCAAACTCTCTAACCTACTTACAAAAATTTAGGAATAAAATTTAGACAACAACCTATCACCTCAAAAAGAAAAATTTCCACCAATTTATTTGAGGAGATAACACTGGCTCCTATTGGGGATGAATGCCTCCCTGTGAGGTTTCAAGAACCATAGAATCAATGCCTTTCCTGAAAAAGAAAATAAAAACAAAACTATCTTCTAGTGTTTCCATTGGGCATGGAGTTATTCAAAAATAAAAAATAAGACTAACATTAGAATGTCCAGGCTTCATAGCCTTAGAAAAAATAGAGTTTTAAAAATCGCCCGTTTACCGAGCCACCGAAAATTTCTTCACCTTCCAGATTCTACAACATGAAAGTGTTGTTATTCTTTACTTGGGTAATCGTGAAAGGACCTGTCCACGAAGAATCAAACTTGTTATGCTTGCCTTTATCCTGTCTAAGAGCATCCCATTTTAGAACCCAGTCGCCAATCTGAAAATTGTCCACCTTCGCCTTTCTGTCAAAAGTATTTTTGATCCTCCTTTGATGAGCCTCTGATCTGTCCACTAGTTGTTCATGAGCTTGTTGCAGTTCCACCAAATTGAGCATTATTCTTACCATATCATTTGACTTGGTTTTCTCTTCTTGAAAGAACCTAGCCATTGGCAAAACTAACTGAACAGGAAAAATAGCATCAGTCCCATAGACCAATTTGAATGGAGAAGTTCCTATGGAATTTTTGATAGTTACTCTGTCTTCCCACAGAGAAAATTTCAGTTTGGAATCCCAATTCTTTTTGTTTTCCTCTAACAATTTTATGATGATTTTGATTAAGCTCTTATTGGATGATTCAACCAAGCCATTACCTTGAGGGTAGTAGGGGGTCGAATGTACCAGCTGGATTCCTATTGATTTACACATGTCTACTAATGCCTCTGCTTTGAACGTCACTACATTATCTGTTACCAGCCTTTTGGGACAACCGAATCTGCTCAAAATATTTTCATAGAGAAACTTCATGCCTCCCTGGTGAGTGGCATTCCAGGTGGGAATCGCCTCTATCCACTTTGTAAAATAATCTGTGGCTACTAATATCCACTTATTCTGACCACTAGATGAAGGATTCATCTCACCTATAAAATCTAAACGCCACTGCTGAAAAGGGCCATTCACCACTATAGGTCTCAGGGGTAAAGATTTTAGCTATTGCTTTCTCGTAAATCTTTGACATTTGTCACAAGCTTTGACGAATGCACACACATCTGAGAAGAGAAAAGGCCAATAGTATCTAGCCCTTAGGATTTTATGGATAGTGGTCTTCCAGTAATGATGACCCCCACAAACACTTGAATGAAACTGATGTGTAACCTTGACTGACTCTTCTTTGTCTAAGCATATGAGAAGCAAACCAACAGGGTCTTTCCAATATAACAGATTATTGTAAATGCATAATTTGATAGCTCTGAGCTTAAGGGATCGAGCTTGAGTCATACTAAGTTCAGGGGGAACTTCAAGCTTTTGAAAAAAATGTATAATACCTGAATACCATTCACAAGAAGACAAGTGCTCTGCCACTTGTTGACTGCTATGTTGTCCATCCGCTGCCAATTCCATTTGCAAATTTACTGAACTTTCTCCTATGAAATTAATGTCCAGCAGCTCATGATTTTCCTCCATTAAGATCTTAGCAAGGCCCTAGACTTTCACCAATTTGGTGGGATTTACTTCAATATTGAACTCAATCAACTTTGCAATCCATCTAGCTCTCTTTCCGTCAATATCAGGATGGGTCAAAACATCTTTTACGGAGGATGAAGGGACATATGCGATGACCTTTGAGTGAAGAATATAAATTCTAAAGGATTTTAAAGCTTTTATGAGAGCATAGGTTTGTTTCTCAATAGGGTCATACCTTAGTTCAACGTATCTAAGTGTTTTGCTGAAGAAAGCCACAGGATGATCCAAATTATCATCATCTTTCTGTAGCAGAACTGCTGCCACTGTGTCATAAGAAGCAAATGAAAAAATATAGAAAATCTTACTGTAATCCGGGCTGATCAGAGTCGGGGATTCCATGATAGCTCGATTGATATCCTGAAAAGAGTTTCTTGCGTTGTCTGTCCATTTTATCTCAGATCCCTTTTTCAGCATGCATGTTATGTGTTTAACTAATTCGGCAAAGTTTGGCACAAATCTTCTAACAAAATTTATCTTACCGAGCAGCGATTCAATATCCTTTTTTATCTTGGCAAGGATAGCCTTTGAATTGCCTCCACCCGAGATAGATCAATCTTTACACCTTCTGCTGAGACGATGTGGCCTAAGAGATTACCTTTCCTGAGAGAAAACTGGGACTTTTTGGGATTCAATGAGATTCCAAACTTCCTGCATTTCAAGAACACTCTTTTCAAATACTTTAGATGTTCCTCATGACTGCTGGAATATATTGTGATGTCATCAAGATATATAAGGAAAAAAATGTCCTTTTCTCCCATGAAATCTATGTCCATGGCCCTTTGGAATGTGGCCCCGACATTCATTAACCCAAATGGCATATTGGCGTACATAAAGGTACCCCAAGGAGTAGTAAATGCAGTCTTCTCCTGGTCATCAGGGTGGACAGAAATATGATTGTAGCTGGAAAAACCATCTAGGAAAGACATGACATTAGCCCCTGAAATCGTTTGCAGTAAATGTTCCATATTAGGTAGGGGATATTTGTCTTTCTTAGAGCATTTGTTTAGGTTTCTGAAATCTACACATAATCTGACCTCCCCATTTTTCTTTCTTACAATCACTAGATTTGCAATCCATTTGGAGTATCTCAAGGGGATAATGATCTTGGCATCGAGAAGCTTTTTAATTTATCTTTCAATCATAGGCAGAATAAGAGGACTGATAGGTCTGATCTTTTGTTTGAAAGGAATGGTGTCTTTTTAAAGAGGGATATTGTGTTGAATGATATCAGGGTCATAAGTCTTGAGGTCGCTATATTTCCAAGCAAAAACATCAGAAAATTCCTTCAAAACGCTGCAATATTTGGACTTCTGATCAGCATTCAATTCAGAAGACAAATTTATGAGTTTGGGCTGGCTTTCATCCCCTATGTTATGCTCGTGAACAACAGAGTCTTTCTCATTTTTATCTGGCTTGTAAGCAACGTCATTCTGATCAAAAATCTTTTCGAGGGGTACCAATCCTCGTGGTATATAATTGTTAGGTAGTTGAACAATATCACGCGGACCCAATATTTTCTTTAGCTTGGGCTTCTGGGATTCTTCTACATTTAGATTCTGCTGGTCAACATGCATATCAGAAAATTCATCTACCACTTGA
Organism: Picea engelmannii; assembly: GCA_009831015.1. Classification (NCBI taxonomy): domain Eukaryota; kingdom Viridiplantae; phylum Streptophyta; class Pinopsida; order Pinales; family Pinaceae; genus Picea; species Picea engelmannii. The sequence continues at coordinate 255,519 of ML790021.1, read as the reverse complement.
AGAAATCTGTTAAGTTCATCATCATCCTCAAAAACTTTCCAATATTTAATATTGTCAGGTAAGGATGGTCGATATTTTACTTGGATCTCATAACTGAGCCTAGGGGGCATGGGAGGAATGAACATGTTGGCTGAAACATCAAGGGAATCAACAAGCTGATTCATATCCCTGGGTATATACGAAATTTCAAAAATAGAAAAAGAATCTCGCACTTTCCATACCTCATCCCTGTAGGCCTTCAATCTGACATGCTTGTCTTGAAAGGTACTATTTACTTGTTGTATAATGAGGTATGCATCTCCAAATACCTTTAAACCTTTTATCCCAATCTCCTTGGTTGAGTTTAATCCCAATAGCAAGGCCTCATATTCTGCTATGTTGTTGGTAGTTCTAAAGTCGAGCTTGAAAGACAAAGATATAGTCTCCTTTGAAGGAGAAATCAAGACTACCCCTGCACCTGCTGAATCTTTAGTACTGGCCCCATAAAAATACATGGTCCAGACTGAAACATCCTTATCATCAGATTGTTGTTCGATAGGATTCACAAGATGCATAGGATTCGATTGAGAATCATCTATTTGAAGAATGCACGAGCCAAAATCTGTATCCACAGCATAAATAGGATGATTTACAGAATTTTTTGCATTACTGATGATGTAGGCAAGCTGATTCTCCCTGTAAAGTCTTTTCATCTCCCCCCCAAACACTGGAATCATAGCATATGATAGATCCATCTACAAGGTACCTCCTAACCTTTTGCCCCATGGATGAGACAAGAGAAGCCCAAACTTAGGTGGAATATCAGCAACCACCACATCCATTACCATGCTTCTCATTGGTAATTGGGCAAGGTTTATAACAAGGTCTTTTATGAGGCCACGACATCTGACTTTCCTAGAATCAAAGGAGAAGAGATCGTGATATGGTTTGGTGACCGCTAGACCAAGCTCATCCATCACTGCTTTGGGCATACGATTATGTGACGCCCCTGAATCAAGCAAACAATTGTGGAGGATCTTATCATGGACATTTAGGGTTATGTAGAATGGTGGACAAGAATCATCTTGGTCTTCTATCATAGGCCCTATAGTTACTGTTGGCTTATCATCTTGTAGGTTAAAAAAATCATCAGATGAAGAGGTCTTTGGCTCAAGGGACTTCAGGATGGTTGATTTAAAGATTTCATTCTTCATGAGTTCAGTCAAAGGCATAGGTATCTTAACTTTTTGAATTTCTGATTCAAAATTAAAAGAGAAAGCTGATCTATCTAAAACTTTTACCTCATTGGAAGGAGCTTTGAGACTAACTTGCTCCTTGGCTCGGGGCTGTGTTTTCTTCTGCTGCTATTTTGTAGGAGAGGAGGTCTATTTTTGAGGAGCAGGAGGCTTCTTGGGAGAAACTTATTTACTCTTCACAGGAGCAACGACTTCCTTGTTCTTCACAAGAGCAACAACTTCCTTGTTCTTCACAGGGGCAACAATCAATGGCTTCAGAGCAACATTCTTGGATCTTAAGTTATAACCTTTCTGATCATCTGTCAAGTAGACATATTCTTCAACACTTGCCTCTTGAATTTGATGATCCATTAGGGCTTCTTCATAGTCTACTTGTGTCAAAAATGAAGAATCATTTTCATCACCAAAACATTTTATTTCATCTGCATCTTCGACTTCATCGTGAGATGGCTGTTGTTCTTCATCTAACATTGCATTTTGAAAAGGTGTTCTGATCCTCTAATCATCAGCTGCATTCCTATCTCTTTGAAGGATCTGGACTTGTGGATTATTCCTTCTGTAAGGAAAAGCATTTGGATTTCTCGAGGCAAACGCATTTGGCTCTTTTTCCCTTACTGGTTGTTGTTTCTGGACCTTCAATTTTGACATTTCAGATGTCAAATTGTCCAACATTTTTGCCATCTTTTCCATTTTACTATTAGAAGAAGAAGAGGACTCAACAACAGACTTCTTTCTATCAACCCTTCCTTTGAGCTTTTGAGATGCTGCAATGTTTGTTCAACTTCGAGGGCAGCATATTGCATTAAAGAAAGTGTGGCTGATCATCTTTCTCTGAGGATTAGACAAAAATATGGATCAAAGGTAGTAGAGAATGTGATCTTTTCCGATGCGTCGCTTGGTTTAATCTCTGTAGGGATCTTGCCAAACATTTTATTGAACCTCTTGATGAAGTCTGAGACCGACTCTCCATCTTCTCTCTTCAAATTTCCAAACTCAGAAATGTAGTATAATAGATCTCTTCTTTCTCCCCAGTGTTTTAAGAATACCTCATCTAATTGTTCTGAAATATTGATATTTTCGGCATAAGCATAAAAAGTTTCAATATGTTCTTTAGCAGTATAATCCCCTGCTCCTATAAACTTTGGCATATATTTTTGATAATCTCCAGTTGGCATAGCAGACAAAGGATTTGGCAATACAAGTGGGGCATACCTATTTGCCAAAATATGTTCCATCTTAGTTAAAGGGGCAACCATGGCAGTCTTAGGGGTTGACACAGAAGAGGAACTCGTAGGAGATGAAGGGGGAGATGGGCTGCTTGAGTTAAAATAGAATGGCTGTCTCACTTCACCTTGAGCAAAATTTTCAGAAATGGGTGAAAAATAAGAGGCTTTATAAAACTGACTGAGCAACAAAGCTAAATTTTCTTCTCCCTTAGAGGACAGATCATGAAGAATATCCTCAAGAATAGGCAAACTAGTATGAGTGTATAGAACGCCTTCCGTAGGTTTGATGGGTGAGGAGTTCAACGAAGATGAGGAGGAAGTTTCCTTTTGTTGAGAGGACTCTGCAATTATCTCTTTAGGATGGGATGAAACATCAACCTCAAGAATAGAGTCGGTAATATTAGAAGAAAATGAAGGTTCTTCTACCTTAAAAATTTGAGATAAATTTTCAATTTCTTGAGAATTATGAGTTTCAGCAGCAGGGGTTTCGACTAGAGGTTTTTTAGATATGAAAGAGGGAGTATCAGTTTGAATACTTGAATCTACTACCTTTGTAGATCCAGAAGCCTGTCTTTGTAAATATTTACCCTTACTGATGATCTTCTCAGGGTCAGGAACTGGTGTTGTCAATGGGCCTTCTTGGTTCGCCTTGGTGTGAGAAATTTTTGGAGCCACTTCGTTTCAATGGAGTCACCATATAGAAAATTACAACCCAAATGATGTCCAGACTTTGTCTATCATCAAAGACGGAGCTTTGTCGTCTCCCAAGGAAGTTGAGCTTCGATCTCGTCTCCTCGGCAACGACGCCAATTTTTTATCACTCCAGGAAACTCTCCTAGGCTGTAAGTCAGAGATGCCTGGTAACTTAATCTTTTGGTAACTATTTTCTCAATAAAAATTGTGGGTTTGGAACAAGTTGGAGGACTGGATCATTTCTCACTCAAATCTTGCATAAACACATCTAGATGGACAAGGCTTTCAACCACAAATGTTCAGAGAGTTTACAAATAAGGGGATGAATGAAGAAATAACTATTATATCAGCAGAATCACATATAAAGCATATATGAATGGCCAATTACAATAATCACAGGAATACTTGCAAAGTTAAACTTATGAATGCAGTGATAAGACAACAATTATCGGGCATAAACAAGCAGAACAACATGATAATAATATCCAGGTGCAAGTACAGAATAGAAAAGAAGATGAAATCTGAACAAGTTATGGCAAAATAAGCTTGTATTACTCCATATGAAAATGACAAGTTTTGAGTTACATAATATGAAAAAAGTCTCCAAAGTCGAACCCTTGGTTCATATTCTACCCTTAGCTTTATAGCTTTACAAAGAAGTTCTTAGATCCTGAAAACATGGATCAAATATGCTAAAGATAGTAAATCAAAATCTAGTTGCAAAAGATGTGGGGTGATCCCCAAAAATAAGGTCAATCCCATATTTCATGGTCCTCCTCTCTTGTTGAGTGCTGGTGTAGTGCAGGATAGCCTCCCAAGGCTGAATGCTGACTCTCCAAGAGAGACAAATTTGAATCTGTTGATGTGAGAAAATGTCCTGATTTTCTATCTTTGTCAAAGATACTAAAAACCTTTGAAACACCTCCTCTTCCAATAATCTATCAAAAATAGCTATTGGATTTGTCTTGACAACATCAAATATTTATTCGAAGAGGTTTCAAACCTTTCCAGCTCAAAAAACTTCGATCTGTGTAAAAACTCGATCATTCTGGAAATGACAGGCTTTCGGTGGTTAACTTAGAAATCTCCTGAGCAAATTATCTACCAAAAGTCCTATTTTTCAGTGGTTAATGAACAGTCGTCTTGTTCGCCTAAACCACCGAAACTTCAGTTTTGAGAAAACTTCAAAATTGCAAAAATGCTTACCTCGTCTCCCTTTTTGATGTTCAAGGTTTCTTGGATGAGGCAACCCTTATTCATGCTGATCTGTGAACTTTTGTTGGCTGTGTGGAAGGCTTTGGTGTGTCTACCATGGTTGTAGCTAAGTTAGCCAGGGTTGCTAATCCAATTTTCTCATGTGATGGTGATTGAAACTCCTTTAACTTCAACCTCAGAATCCTTAGTTGTCTATACAGCTTCATGTTTTCTTTGATCAATACCCCATTTCCTCTGCAGATCTTCCTTGACAAGAAGAGTGATAAGCCCTTGGTGAGATAGTCTACTAGCAACCTTAGTAGGATTGGCTTTAACTTGTCTGGCCATTTTAGTAAGGGTCTTGTGGAAATAGAAAGGTAGATTTATTGTTTCTCTGCCTGTGAAATGATTGAGAAGCTTAAAATGGTAAAACATTACTCTGTTATACCGTCCCTCATAGGTAATGTAAACAAAAATTGCCTTTAGCAATGCCTGCCACTGAGGTTCTAAGAAGGACATTGGAATATCCTTCTTCCAAATCAAGTCTTTGTGAAAGGGCAAAAAATATGATCTGAATTCTATATTTGATGGCACTGTGGATTTAAACCAACAGTCTCCTATCTGTGGAAGACTTGTAAACTCTGCTATAGAAGCTTCATCTATGATAAACTCTTCTTTCCCTATCTTGGAAGATCTTCCATCATATGCAATTGAAAAAGCTTCAGCTACTTGTTGATGAAAACTAGTCAATTTTTCAGAGTATGTGAATACCCCTGCTTGTTTGAAAAACTCTGCTATCTCTGGATGCGCCTCCAAGTACCAAACCCCATCCACCTCAAACCTCAATACTGGCCCTGCTTTCGGCATTGGTCAAGTTTGACTGTTCCTGCGATTATGGGAAACTAAACATCCAGGGAGATAAAGGTTCTAGAACTTAGGAACACAGAGAGTATAACTCATGGAAAAACCGGTGGGACAGGGTGACACCAAATTCGAATCACTGAGCTCAAATGCTAACCAAGTTTCAGGCGACAATTTGACTGAGAGTATGCCGAAATTTTAGATTTTCGATGGTATATGCATTTAAATATTAAACAAGACGGGTTTTGGACTTGCCTGATAAGTCGACCTGGCTTAACCTGAGAGCGATCGCTGGACTCTGATGGCACTTTGACAATCACCAGGAGAAACGGGATTGGGATTTTTGGAAAAACGTTAAATTGATGAAATCGTGGACCCGTGATTATCTCAGTAATCTACGGAATTCGAAATGATAGTGAATGAGGATTTAAGGAGGGATTTAACGGGATCATGATGAATCATGTACTTGCAACTGGAAATGGAGGGAGGATTCATGACCATCATGCATGAATTTCAGTGACACCGCCCTGTCTAGATTTTGAAAAGACAATTGCGGTCGAAAGGACAACACGAGCTTGAGATTTTTAGATAGACACCATCAGAGCGTGCATACCTTCCACTTGACGAGATTTCAACGGTTACGTTTCATCATTGCGCCAACTTGACAGTTGGCTTGTGCAAAAGCACAGGCTTTCCATTTTTACCGTTGAAACACTTTCGGTAGTTAACCGCATTCTTGCTTTGACCTCTTAACTGTCGGGAACAAAAGCTTTCGGTGGTTAATGAGCACCTATCAGGCTTGCCTAAACCACCGAAACCTGAGATTCTGACTTTTGCTTGACCAAACCAAATCCAAAATTTCTTTTGGGCTTATTTACAGGATCCAGACTCTCTAACCTACTTACAAAAATTTAGGAATAAAATTTAGACAACAACCTATCACCTCAAAAAGAAAAATTTCCAGCAATTTATTTGAGGAGATAACAAATCCCATTGATAGGGGCATCCAAAGTTTTCTCGTCTAGATTATCTAGTAGGATTGAATTCTTCCCCTCTACAGATGCAATCCTGAATGGTCCGAACCAGAGGTGATCAAACTTACCGTGATTTCCCACATCTTATTTTCTAGAGTTCCATTTTAAAACTAGATCACCAGGAAGGAACTCCCCCTCTTTTGATTTTTTATTGAACATGGATTTCATATTATCTTGGTATTTTTGAAGTCTGTCATCAGCTTTGGCATTGTTTTGTTGGACTTTGATTATTTGGTTAATCGTCCTTGTTACGTCATTTGTCTCTTCATTTGCATCTTGCCACAAATTCATTACTGGAAGAGATAGATTAATAGGGAGGACAACGTCGGTGCCATAAAACACTTGGAAAGGAGACATACCTATTGATTTGTTAGTGTCGATCCGGTTTTCCCATAAGGCGTACTTTAGGTGAACGTGCCAAGCCTTATTATTATCCGTTAATACTTTCTTGATTATATTCATCAAAATTTTGTTGGACAATTCGACCAACCCATTTCCCTGAGGATAATAGGTTGTAGAATGTCCTAGAACAATATTGTATTTTTTACAAAAGTTTATCATTGCCATAGATTTGAACACTTGAGCGTTGTCTGTAACTATTTTTCGGGGGAAGCCAAATCTGGACAGGATGTTCTCCTCCAAAAAATTTATAACTACTGAATCTATGGCATTTTGAGTTGGAATGGCCTCCACCCATTTCGTGAAATAATCGATATAAATTTAAGTCCATTTATGTTGGGTGCTTGACTGTGGGTGGATTTATTTGATGAAGTCCAGACCCCATTGTTGAAAAGGAGCCTCTTTTTTGACTGGGACCAAAGGTAGTGCAAGGCAATTTTTCTTTCCAGAGAATAGTTGGCAAGGGTTACAGGCTCTGACCTTAGCATTCACATCAGTAAATAACTTTGGACAATAATATCCATCTCTTAGGATCTTGTAGGCCATTTCCCTCTATGCATGATGTCTTCCACACACTCCTTTGTGAAATTCATTTATGACATCCTCTATTTTAGGTTCTGTCAAACAACGTAGCAAGAAACCTAGCGGATCTTTCCAGTATAGTTGACCTTTGATAATAAAGTATTTAACCGCGTGTATTTTCAACATTATTTCTTTTGATGGAGTCATATCACTCGGGAACTGAAGGGTGAGGAGATATGAAACAATATCGTGATACCAATCAGAGGAAGAAAAAATATCTTGAATATGGATTGTAGGGGTTTGATCGTCAAGTTCTCCTATGTATGGAATAGGGCCATGTGATTCTAGACGATTTATCCCAAGTGATATGAAATTCGACTCTGCTAATAACTTCTCCAGACCCTGAGTTTTGACTAGCTTGGTCGATTTTACTTCTAGATCGAATTCCTGAATTTTGGATAACCACTGACCTCTTCTACCATCATTGTCCAGCTGTACCAATATATCTTTGACAGAGCTTGTTGGCACATAGGCGATTATTCTGGAATGCAGTACATATGTCTTGAAATCTTTGAGATCTTTCACCATCACGTAGGCTTTTTTTTCCAGTATTTCATATCTTAATTTGGCGTCTGTGAGACATTTACTGAAAAAGGATATTGGTTGCTCAAAAGCTTCTTCGTTATTTTGCAGGAATACAACCGTGATAGTATGTTTCGATGCAAAATAAAAGATCAGGAATTCCTTAGTATAGTCAGGACTATATAATACTAGAGCTACGCTTATATATTTCTTAACTCGCTCGAATGTCGCTTTAGCTTTGGCAGTCCGTTTGATTTCACTGTCTTTCTTCAACATATCTGTGATTAATTTGACAATTTCAGCAAAATTAGGGATAAACCTTCTCAAAAAATTTATTTTACCTAAAAAAGACTGGATTTCCTTTTTATTCCTAGGAATTTTTATTGTGTCAATAGCCTCGATTAGCTTGGGATCAACCTTGACTCCATCGTTCAAAACTATATGACCAAAAAGTTTGCCTTCTTGCATAGGAAAATGAGACTTTTTAGGGTTTAGAGACAAACCAATTTTTCAACATTTCTCAAAGGTTTGTTTGAGATGAACCATATGTTCTACATCAAAACTCGAGAACACTGTTATATCATCTAAGTAAATAACAACAAACTTATCTCTCTCACCGATGAAATCTATATCCACTTATCTTTGGAAAGTGGACCATGTGTTCATCAAACCAAATGACATTTTATCATACATGAAAGTTCCCCACATAGTAGTGAATGCATTCCTTTATTTATCGTCTTCATGGACAACAATTTGGTTCTAACCTAAGAAGCCATCGATCATTGAAATTCTATTTTCTCCAACTAGTTTTTCCAGAACATGACCCATTTTTGGTAGTGGGTAGTTATCCTTCAGGGATGACTAATTTAAATTTATGAAATCTACGCAAAGCCTAATTTCTCAACTTTTCTTCCTGATGGGTACCAGATTTTCTACCCATTCAAAATACCTAAGTGGAACAATAATCTTTGCATCCAAAATATCCTTGACTTCTCTTTCTATTACTGGTAAGAGGATAGGATTGATCTGTCTCATATTTTGTCTAAAAGGTTTGATACCATGTTTCAAAGGAATATTATGTTCAATCACAGAGGTATCATAAGTTTTTAAATCATCATAGGACCAAGCAAAGACATCTTTGTACTTTTTAATCAATTTTGCATATTTACTCTTCACCTAAGTTGGAAGGTATTTAGATAACTTGACTATCTTAGGTTCATCTTTAGTTCCTATGTCATAGTCTTCAACCTCCTTGGGCTGAGGTCATAGGGTATATTTTAAGGGTATATCATCTTGGTCAAACAATCTCTCTAAGGGTATCATACCTATGGGGATTTGATTATTATTAAGTACGAGCATTTGGTGATTTGCGATCTTATATTGGAATTTTTCAAGATCTTCACCTTGTTGCATGATCTAGATAGGATTGTTCTAGTTCTCTTGATCTATATGAGTCTCGAAGAATTCATCAACCATTTCTAGAAATTGTTTAACCTGCTCATCATTTTCAAATACCTACCAGTGTTACAAATTATTTGGGATTGAAGGTTTGAGTCTCATTTCTATATGATACTTTAGTTTTAAGATAGTAGGAGGCATAAGCGTCGCAACGACTTTGGCCAAGAAGTCCTCCTGTTGATTTTCCATTCTGGGAATGTGATGAATGTTAAATGACGAGAAGAAATTCTCGATCAGATCCCAGGCACAATTTCTGTATGACCTTAGCCTTGGATTTTTTTCTTGATATTCCTTCTTTATTTATTTTACTATGAGTTCTGCATCACTATACACTATTATATTTTCAATTTTTATTTTCCTAGCAGCCTCCAATCCTAAGACTAGAGCCTTGTACTCACATAAATTATTCATATAATTGATTTCCCACTGTAACTTGTATGAAAATGGAATGGAATATTCATCTCCAGGTACAACAAATAACACTCCTTCCCCTGCCCCTTCGCAGGACGAAGCGCCATCAAAAAATATTTTCCATAGTCCTTCTCTACTATTTACACTTTTCTATGTTTTTTCTATTTTTTTGTTTTCTTCTTCTATACAGTCATCAAAATCATCATCTAATGATGAAATACAGTTTCCTAGATCCTGATAAACAACATAGACTAGATAATTATTCGGGTTTTGAGGGTCACTTACAATATATGCCATTCTAGTATCTCTGGATAGTCGAGTAAATTGTCCACCAAAAATTGGCATTGTAGCGTATGTCATGTCCAGTTGAAGTGATCCTCCAAGTTTTGCACCCAAAGACCTAGATAAAATCATGCCATACTTGGTAGGGATGTCAACAATGACTACATCCATAATAATACTCTTTACAAGAATCTGTGTAAAATTCACTACTAGATCCTTGATCATGCCCAAACACTTAACCTTCCTGGAATCGAAAGAATATAAGTTCTGGTATGGTCTGGTGATTTCAAGGCCCAAATTTTCCATGATAACTTTAGGCATTAAGTTGTGAGAAGCCCCAGAATCTAACATGCAATTATGAAGTAAGTGATCATGCACAGTTAAGGTAATATAAAAAGGAGCTATAGAATCCTTAGCATTTTCAATGTGCAGACCAAAAAATAATCGTAGGCTTTTCATCTTGTAAATTTATCACGTCTGCATGACATTTCGTGTCAGAAAAATTAATCATTTTAGCAATCTGGTTTTTTATAAATAGTATTATTGGCAAGCTCAACCAGGGGCATGGGGATTTTAATTTTATTTATTTCATTTTCTAAAATAAAACATTCAGTTGTTTTTCCACTTTCCCTAGTTGAAGTTTGTGCTTCTATATTCTCTATTTTCTTGGTTTGCGTTGATCGGGTTTCAACTATTTTCATTTGGGAAGCTTTTTTTTCAACTAGTGGTTTAGTAACAGTCGACTCATTCAATTTGTTTCTTAATAAAATATTTCTTTGTGTACCATTTGTAGTATTCGTTTCTCCGGGCCTCAAATTATACTTCTGTTGAAGCTCAACCATTATGGAGTTGGCGATTCCTTGATATGCAGACTCTCCCAGATTATTTATACTTTCCTTGTTACTAAACACGGGCTCTTGGTCTAGAGATATTTCGTAATCCTATCTAGTTAGATAAGGTTCCTGGTCTTCATCACTAAGGTTATTTATATCCTCTTCTAACCCCTCATAATTATGCATATCGTCTCCTAAAAAAATTTATGTTTTAAATGGAGCTTGTATTTTTTGATCTTCGTTTTTCACTTGGCTTTGGTGGGTCTGGGGGTTAGGATTTCTCTTGAAATATTTTTTGGAAAATGGATCAGGTTTGTCTTGGTCTAGTTCCATTACGGATATTTTTTTGACAAATCTTTGTTTATCTTAGCCATGTCATCCATTTTTTATTCCGCAGACCTCCCAGATCCAGAGGGTCCTGCTTGTTCCCTGAAGAGTTTAGCTTCTTTAGTTCCTGTCTCAACCTTGGATTTTAGTTTACTAGATGCCATCATGTTTGATTCAATTTCTATGGTGTCATCTTGAATCCCTATGAGGGTGACCGATTTTCTTTCTCTTAAAAGAAGGGTGAAGTCGGGCTCAAAATCCCCCGCGAAAGTCACCTTCGTTGTAGGTTGGGAGGGTTTAACTTCTGCTGGAATCTTATGATAAAGTTTGTTAAATATATGAGCAAATTCAAGAACCGAATCAGATTTATTCTTTCTCAATTCCCCGAATTGAGTCAAACAGTAAATATGGTCTTTCCTTTCTCCCCACTGTCTTAAAAAAGCATTTTCTAAATCATCATATGACCGTAGGGATCCTACCGGGATTCCTCCAAACCATATTATTACTTGTACTTTGAACGTTTTCACTAAAATAATGGAATAAACATCTTCATTTTCAATACTGAGGATATCAACGAAATCATCAGAAAAGGTGATGTGATCTGTGGCAGTTAAATATCCTTCTCCCGTAAATTTTGGTAAATTATTCATATAATTTTCAGGTAAATCATGAAGGACGGGGGGAAGGACCAAGGGGGAGTATCTGGCCGCTACTTTGGAAAAAATCCTAGGGGGTGGAGGTTTTCCTTGAACACCTCCTCCTCCACCTCTGACGCCACCTCCTCCTGCAGCAACCATTGGAAGTCTGGGGGATGAACTTCGGGAGTTAAAAAGAGGGTTTTCAATAAATGATAGGAACCTAAGTGGTGAACTTTCAACTTCCTCAGGATGTGGCAAAGGGAAATATGGAAAATGATCATTAGGAGATGAAAATTCTAGAAGGGGAGGGAAAGGAAAACATGGACTGGTTTCTTCATACTTACAAGATGTATAGATAGTTGAACCAGCAGGGGATGAATCGGGGTATACAATATGCTCTTCAGGGTTTTGGAGAACTAAAACCTTTACTTCTGGAAAGGATGGAGTAGACAAAAAATTAATGACAGTGGGTATAGAAGAGGTTATTTTATTCAGACTGTTTGGAGTATCATAAGGGTCAATTTCACTCTTTATTTCGGGTGCGATTACCTCCAAGTTCTTACAGCTAACATCGGGCTTGCTGGTTAAGGCCTCTGCAGAGGGTGTTTGTTTAAAATTGTATTTATGAGTTAGTTCTTCAACTAGAACCTTAGTATTGACTTGGGTAACTTTGGGTTGGTATTTTTTACCTGTCGATGCGGTAGTCGACTTGAGGTATCCCTTTGGTTTTAACAACCTTTCGGGGTTGGATACAAGTGTGGTCTCTAATCGTCTAGGTTCTTTTTGGTATTATTTCGACCGAATTCTAGTTTATCTGTGGTGGAATCACCAAGTGAAAGATAAAAATAGCCTTAATTCAGTATTCAATCCTTGTTCACTATCAAAGAGATAATCTTACCTTATCATTTTCCCAGGGAAAAATAACTTCGTTTCTCCATCCTTGACAATGGCGAAAAAAAGATGTTGGTCCTGAGATTAAACTTAAGGCTCAAAGGATACTGTGAGGAATCAGGAAAGTTTAAGAGAGTGTGTTTTTCAAAATGCTTTTTCTACCTTAGTTATATGATAAAAATTCCTTAAATGAAATTAACAGTTTGACAACACAAAGGCTGTATTTCGTGTTTGAGTCAAAATTGTAATATTGAATGGTGCAAGAGAAAGATACAAAAATGTAAAACAAATCAGTGCATCAATTACTGAAGAGTCCCACCTTGTTACATTAGAAGAAAAGAGATAGTGTAATGTTGAATAAAGTATAAAATGCAGGAATATACACAGTAAGAAGGTCTTGATTTACTCACAGTAAATGCAGACGAAAAGTTGCTTACCTAATAAATTACTGATACAATCAGATTGCAGTAGATGTTGTACTGAATTTAAATAAAATTTGTATCAAGGAATACATAAAGAAATGTTAATAAATGGAAAACAAAGAAACACATAACCTAGATTGAACAAAACTTGGAATCTTTGTCTGCACTTGTATTAATACTCTATAAGGAGAGTTTTCTCTAGTACAATCGACAAGAAGCAGCCTAAAATAAGTCTTCAACCTATGTGTTTATACAAAATGGCCTCAACCCACAAACGGTTGGACTTCCCATAAAATAGTACATATTTTTGAATAATATTACAACCTGTAAAAAACTGAAAAGTTCCATTGGCCTTCTCCTCCGTCTCTTCGTCTGTTAGCAGAGGCATTTCTTCTTCTCATGATTTAGCTTGGAAACAACTAGCATATGATCTTGACATGTATGAGTCGTATGTACATGTTTTTTTACTTGTTTCCAGAAGTGTTGGATTTCCCATATTCGACACATTGGATGCATCTACTCACTAACTATACCACCAACCCAGAAGGTTCAGTTGCTTCATTTTCTTAAAAAAATGTATAGCTTCTTTTCTACCTAAGGAAACCTTTCCTATATCTTCTTTGCTCCCAAATATGTGGCATGTAACTACAATCTTGGATTGACTAGCCATTTGTTTATTTGGATAATATCAATTTGGTTCATTTGTTGGATGGTTGTCATGGCTTCTTCTTTACTTGTCCTAACATTATATTGGTTCTTTGCTATGTCAATATATACCAGATCTTTGGAGATAGTATTTCCTTCAACATACAATAGCCCTTTTTCTAGTGAATATATTGCTTATAGGAAATCTCCGTTTACCTCTCTGGCCAATCTCCTACTTTTGGCAAGATTTGTTTCCCAGGCCTTAAAGTTTATTTAGCCTCTATTTTTCTCAGAAAGAGGCAGTCAAGGAACCTCTGATACATCATATTTTGGTACTAGTAAGATAGCCTCATGAAATGTGTCCCTAGCTGATCGATATTCTCTTTCTTTAATGTAAATGTTCTTCAGGGAAAGGAATACTACCTGGTAACAATTTTGGATGGCTTCCACTTTTGTAAAGAGATCCTGCTGGGATGATTCTATCTTTTCATGTACTTCCACTACTTGAGCCTGAAAATCTGCCATCTCTACTGTCGTACCTTCAGTCAATTCTATATTGGATTGAAGTTGCTTGATTAATTATTCTTATTGAGTGACCAATCCTGTATTGGCCTGTGAATTTTGATAGAGCTCATCAAGGTTAGCTTTTAGTTGTTGGGTTTGATGTCTGTCACAGGCTCTGACCTGTTCAAACTCTTTGTTCATCTTGTTTCTCACATCCTGTGCCATCGTCATTATCTAGTCTTGAAACTGCCTTACCGACAAGTTTCTCGTGTTTCAGATGCTCAGCTAGATTTTCTACCGACCACTGATTGGCCGTGGAAAAGGCACCTAATGAACCTGACATTTCCTTAGCTAATTCTGAATCATCTAGGCCCTGTCCATCATACAACATTATGTGCCTCTTGACTGTTGCACCATCTTTATGATGTGTTTCTCATTTAACTATGGCCCTCCTCTTCTTTCTAAAAAAGAAGTCCAAAGGAGGCATTTCTTCGGCTGAAATCAGGGTAAGATCCTCTATAAAGATGACTTTGGAACTGGGATTTTTGCGACTTGATTGAAAAGGTGTTAGTGAAATAATGGGGTTACCTATCTCCGTGGATGTTTGTTTCTCTTCTGTATCGGTAATCGGTTTGTCTGGTGTAGAAGGAGACACATCCTGCCCCTTTTTTAGAAAAGCTTCAAGCTGAGATTTTGTTTGAGTACCTAGTGGATTCGACAATGAAGTATCCACTTTCTGCATTAAGGCTTAAACATTCTTAGGGTTTTCCTCAGTACTCTATTTGTACAAACTTCCTGCCTCAAAATCCTGAGGTGTAGCTTCCTGTGTAGATGAAGGTGTTATTGGTCCTCCCTGTAATACCTTTGGTAGCTATTCCTTCTGTGCTTTTGAAAAATTTAAAAACTGGCTAGTTGATCTAGAGATAGAGTTCAGACTCTGTTCAAAACTTCCTCATATGACCTGGTTGTTAGAGTTTAATCTATTATTAGGTTTCTTTTCAATTTACTATATAACCATAGCATAGATAGGATCACTGAGAGAAACACAATCACAAGAGACACAACATATATCTTGGGAAACCCTCATGGGGGAGAAAACCTAGCAAAAACTTCCTTAATATAGATATCCAATATAATTCCAAGAGAATAAACCAAACACTATAGAAATTCCTCTCCCAAGTAATACACCTCTCTCTCTTCCCTCTTCTCCAACTGCAGCTCCAAACTTGCGCTCTAGATGATTGAATGAGTGAGTGAACAAACTAGGCACTGGCCTCCTTTATTTATACAATCTAGCAGGTACTAAAAGGAAGTGTCTTTTCACTGTCAGGGCTGACTTCTCTTCCTGGGTGTTTAAAACCACTTTAATTTATTCTAGGGGCCAACTTATCATTTTTCATATTACAATTAGGGTTTGACCAATCCACAAAAGGGGATTGATCTAATGAATAATACATCAATAATAAATAGAATACTCTTTGCAGTTACAATATTTCAAAACTCCCCCTTAACAAGAAGGGTATTCTACAACATCATCAGGAGAGAGAGAGAGAGAGAGGGAAACAACATTAACAACATTTGGAACACTGAATGGCATATCTATAAATCATCATAATTTTTTCTCATCATAATCGTTCACAGCATGAGGCTGGAGTAGCAGCATCATCCTCATCCGAATGAGGCTAAGGTAACATAATCATTATCTTTAGCTTAAGGCTAAAGTAACATCATCATCTTCTTTAGCATGAGGCTAAAGTAATATAATCGGTATCTTTAGCATGAGGCTAAAGTAACATCATCATCATCTTTAGCAAGAAGATGAAGTGGAAACATCATCATCATCTTCAACAAGAAGATGAAGTGGCATCATTATCATCATCTTCAGCAAGAAGTTGAAGTGGCATCAACATCATCATCTTCAACAAGAAGCTGAAGTGGAATCATCATCATCATCTTCAACAAGAAGATGAAGTGGCATCATCATCATCATATTCAGTAAGAAGCTGAAGTGACATCATCATCATCTGCATCAACATGGATTAGTATAACACTAATACATAATCATCATCAATAACAACACAAGGATGATACAATATCAACAACAACAATATCACAACACAAAGGATGGAGCATCATCAACAACAAAAACATCACAGCACAAAGGCTGGAGCATCATCAACATGAACACTAGGCTGAGAGTCTTCAACATGAGGCTGGAATCACATCACAAATCTAGCTACACAATATCATCAGCACGAAGTTGGCATCATAGCACGAGGCTGGCAACACAACATCATCATCATGAGGCTGGCAACACAACATCATCAGCATGAGGCTGGCAACACATCATCAGCACAAAGTTGGCATCACAACACGAGGCTGGAAACACATAATCAACATGAAGCTAGCATCACAAGATGAGGCTGGAAACACATCATCAGCATGATGCTGACATCATAGAACAAGGTTGTCAACACATCATTAACATGAAGCTGGCATCACAACACGAGGATGGAAACACATGATCACAACATGAGGCTGGAAACACATCATCAAAACACGAGGCTGGCAACTCATAATCACGGCACGAGGCTGGCACATCATCACTACTCCCCCTTTCGAGGGAGGTCCTTTCAGACTACACCAATATTATCTCTAAAGTTATCAAACTTTACATGAGATAGAGGCTTGGTCAACACATCAACAACCTGTTCATCCGTGCTAACATATTGGAGATTTATGGCTCGTCTCCGCAACATATCACAAATGAAGTGATACCAGATATCTATGTGGTATGACTCATCATAGAACACATCATCTCCATACAACTATGGTTTTCACATAGGATCATAGTGGCTTCCATATCCAGATCAAATAGATATGTCAACAACATTCAAATCCATACGAATTCACATCTGGCGGAACATGCAACAATGTATTCTTCTTCTGTCGTTCTCGAAGCAATGTTGAATTGCTCCCTATTCTTCTATGAAGTCATGGATAACCTCAGACTGAACAAACATCCTGACATGCTCTTTCTATCAGAAACACTTCCATCTCAATATGAATCGGTGTAACCACTCAGTCTGAAGTCATGATCTCTAGTATAATAGAGACCAAAATCCAACGTACCCTTAAGGTATGTCATCATATGTTTTTCATCAACAATGTGAACACGTCAGGGTTCTACTAGATACTGACTCAAGGAAAAACATATATCTAGCCCGGTATTCGTCAGATACATCATTGAACCAATAATATGTCTATACAAAGTAGCATCAACCAATTTTGACAAGGTATCTACCGGGAGCTTCAACTTAATTTCCATGGGTGTGTACATGGATTTACATTTCAACATGTCAAGCCTCTTCATTTTAACTGCATACTTCTATTGGTTAAGGAAGATCTTCTCTGTTCTCTGCCAAACTTCAAGACCTAAGAGATAATGCATTTAATTCTTCCATCAAACTCTGTAGCAAGCTTCTTCGATAATCTGTGATGATATTTTATTCATCTTGTCAAGAATACATCATCTACATATAGTAGTAACATCACTGGCTCATCATTCATAACCTTGAGATAAATGTTAGAATCAACTTTTACTCTTGGTAAAGCCCAAGCTCATCAGGAAACTGTCAATTCTTCCATACCAAGCTCTAGGAGCTTGCTTCAACACATACAAAGCTTCCTTCAACCGAAAAACATGAGTCTTTCTATCTTCAATATTCAAATCAAATTTTCTCATTACATTGTACCAATCTGGTAGACTTTCTCAATTGTAACTCAATCAACATAATCATGTGCTAGCTCTATGTGCTCTCTGCAAGGCACTATCTGTCTCACTGCCTGAGAGTATGTCCTTTCCTCTTTATGCAACTATTCCTTATGGAACTGGGACTCTGCACCTACAGCTGCTCCGAAGCTGAGAATGACTAATTCATTCTCATTGTGGCTGCTAAAATCTGTCAGTAACTCCTCTTATTCTATCACGCCAACAACTTCATCTCAAACTGAGAGTCGCTCAATAACTGGTACTGAAGGTAGATCTTCTTATTTCATGGAGGTAACTCTATATTTCATTGTAAGTCATGTCTCCATGATCCAACTAATGTAATGTGACAACTTCCACTCAATTTTAAATATGGGGATTGCTCCCCCTGCATCTCATACTATATATGAATCATGGTTGTTCTGGTTGTCTTCATGAATATTGGAACTATTTCTTCAATTACTAGAGTAAGTGTCTCGTCATAGTATTCTCCCTCCTGATGGGACAATCCTCTTAAACACAAATAAGGATTTGTACATCTGCAACATGATTGATCTATACAGATCAATCTTGGAAGTCAATATTGACTTCTCTTCTAGTCTCATGGAAGAATCCATATCCTAGTCTTTCTGACTGGATTCCTTCTTTGTTACTGAAACACGAGAATCTTCCAGGAGATTTAATATCTCCTAGGAGTCTCTGAAGTTACGATCTAGTCTTCTCATGGCATCTGTATCCCAATCCTAGAAATTGTCTCTTCATTTGATCCTTTATGAGATCAGGATTACTCTCGATTTATTCTGAGTCTACAAGCACTTCATCATCTCTTATAGGGTATACTTGGTGTTTAATACCAAGTCTAAATATGAAATACTGAGTCAGGCTTCAATTGAGTTATTCTTCTCGTCAAGGTGGCTTCATTAACCTTTGAATAATTCTGCTGTGAGTTATTGTTCTAATGTTCGATCATCTTTGGAGCCTTCTGCTCCTTACAATCAATCTTCATATGATATACTCTGAATCTCAAAATATAGCTTCTTCTTCATCTTATTTGGTACATGAATGTATATGGTCATGTACATAGTATGCTTCATGTCTCATCTAATCTATTTCCTTATGCAATCTTCATTATAGCTTCCTCAGGGTTATTACCTGTGACCTGAAAAAAGGTCAACAAAACAACAAGAAAGAATAACACTCTTTTGATAATAGTAAATAAAACAATAGCACAAATAATCGTCACAGTAGATCCTTTAGAGTTTTCACTTGTGACCTGTTTGAAGTAAAGATCAAAAGTAAGAGATACAATACGAAATGAGATCAACACTCTTCTAGTGTTGCGATCAAACATTCATCCAAGGTAACCTGGAATAAACACAAGAAGTTTCTTCTAGAGGAGATGCTAGTTGTATCTGGTAAATGATTACATTAAGTGTTTATCTTGATATGCTCACATGCTACCAAGTATAATACTTTTCAAAGACTGCTACCTCAACTATAATGTTTACTTGTAAAGAGGCAGTTATCAACTTTCCATGTGAAATTTTGAATCTTATAAACTTAATTAATAAAACCTGGAACCTGGAGCCTTGTCCTCAAGAATGAGTGTGTTTCTTTTCTTCCAAGTCTCCTTCACTCAAGATTACAAGTTCTTTCTTCAACCTATATTCTTTTACTAAGACGATATGTTATCTTGACAGAAGGTTGGGTTAGAGAATAAACTCTATGATCTCAACTTTAATCCATCTAATACCTTGACTTTAATTTTGACCAAAGGTTAGTATGATGGTCATATCTTCAACATGCAACCTAGATGAAAATAATGTCATAAAAAATAGATGGATATCAAAATAATAAAACCTGGGTTGCATTATTCCTCTGAATGTGTTGGATCTTGAGATCCTTCTGGATATATGGAAAGAGATCCCTTATCCTGCAAATACCCTTTAAATCTTAACAATTTAATCATATGTGAGTACATACCTCTGATATCTTTTTCAGGTAGTGGCACCATCTGGTAGCAATGATAATAATTACCAACTCTTTAAGAACTTCAAGGGTGATTGCAACTAGTACTACAACTGATACTTCAATTGATACTACAACTGCAATTGCAACTTATGGTTTTATGAAGAAACCCTAATTTTTCAAACTTCAAATTTTGAAATTTTGATCCAGGGGCTAGATGCACTGAGCTGAGGTGAGAAAGATGGTACATTCAAATTTCTGAAAATCAAAATCCCCCCCCCCTCAAACTTGACCAGCGGATTTCTGGACTGGTGCTTCTCGTTTTTGGGTACTTTTGGTTTTCTGGTACTTTTGGTTTTCTGATACCAGTGAAAACTAGGGTTTCACTTTCTAGGAGTTCTAACCATTGAAAAGGTTCTCTCATGATGCCAAAAGATTCACTAGGGTAGGGCACACTTTTCTAGGTGGGTTTTAGGAAAACATTCCTCTCCAGCAAAAATCCCTAATTTTCTTGTACGACAATAGTGATGTTTTTCTCTATCTTGTGAAAGATGCTCTCTTTAGCTTAGCTCTGATACCATGTTAGAGTTTAAGCTATTATTAGGTTTCTTTTCAATTTACTAGATAACCATAGCATAGATAGGATCATTAAGAGAAACACAATCACAAGAGACACATCATTTATCCTGGGAAACCCTCATGGGGGAGAAAACCCAACAAAAAACTTCCTTAATATAGATAGCCAATACAATGCCAAGAGAATAAACCAAACAATACATAAAGTCCTCTCCCAAGTAATGCGCCTCTCTCTCTTCCTTCTTCTCCAACTGCAACTCCAAACTTGTGCTCTAGATGATCGAATGAGTGAGTGAACAAATGAGGTGTTGGCCTCCTTTATTTATACAATCTGACAGGTGCTGAAAGGAAGTGTCTTTTCACTGGAAAGTCCGACTTCTCTTCCTGGGTGGTTAAAACCACTTTAATTTATTCTGGGGGCTGAATTCTCATTTTCATATTACAATTAGGGTTTAACCAATCCGCAAAAGGGGTTTTTTCCATTTACAATGCTTGACATGATCAATCCACAAAAGGGGATTGATCTAATGAATAATACATCAATAATAAATAGAATACTCTTTGCAGTTACAATATTTCAATATTGGCTTCCCTGAATATTTCATCCTGTGGGGAAATATCGTGCACATACTTATTTAAGTTGTATTGATCCAGGTGAGTTTCCATGATCTTCTGTGGATCATGTCTGTTAAACTCAATATTGACTAACTTGACGTCTTCTAGAGTTGTGGCCTCTACTTTCGAATGGCCAAAATCTAACGACGAAAACATACCAACCTAAAGCGAGAAGGTTGGCCATACCTTTTGCTGGGCCACTTTCAATTCTTTATTGATTCCCCCTGTCATGGTCTAATACACCACTTCTCAACACACCAGCTGATTCGGTAAAAAAATTGGCAGAGCATGGGGGGGAACCGAGCACCCAAAAACCCTGATGTAGGAAAAGTTTTCCTCGATATACCAATCTGTTGTTTTTCCCAGGATGGCCATTATTTTGTCTGAAATTCAGGGAGGTGGGAAACTATATAGGGAGATATGAATCAACACCACTACATAATGATAATTTTCATAGAATAAATATCTGTCTTTGTCCTCCCACAGTTTGGAGTGATAGAAATGGATAGGCTCGACGATGGTCGGGGTCCAACTCTAGCTCATCAGAGGGAAAGGTGTCATAAAGAAAATAAAATCCATAATGTATGTTGACATATATAAAGGGGCATGTTTCCCTTTGGACTTCATCGACTAGTACTCTGCGATTTCCTTATTCAAGTTGTCTGATAACATCTTGGCCCATTTGAAAGAGTATCCCTTTGCCAGTTCATGCATAATTGGTACCCATACCAACAGGAAGTGAGTGGATCTCTTCTTCCTGAAAAGTATACATAACATCATAGCCACATAATTCATATGGGTGTCTAACAAAGGTAGTTTTTCACATGTTGTGTGCACTCCTATTTGTCAAACTCCATTATGAATGCAACATTGTAACTGTATTTAAAAACGAGGGATAATTTATACATTACTTGTATATGCTCCAGTCGAAAAGACCCAGCAACAACCTTCTGTGAGTTGCAAATGCTCTTGGTTGAAATGTCAATGTTTTCCAGGGCCCATCCTATCATGTTGTTATAAGGCATGAGCCTCGGTCGCGCAGATATATTTTGTAGCTATAAATGAGCTATATCCCTGAGCTTATTTGCATGGGTTTCGGTCACTTCGTCGCTTGAATCCTCTGGGCAATTTATCAGCTCGTGCCCTAGAATATCAAACACCTGAGTCCAAGATTTTATAGTATCTATGGCCCTTGCTGAGGTGTCTGATAGAACATCTTTGTTAGGATTTGCACTTTCCCCAGATGGTTTAGCTATCTTTCATGGTTCCATGATATTGATGAAACTGGAGCTCGGGTACCTATTACGAGAGAATGTGTGATCTTATCAGTTGGCTAAAACTTGATGTTCTGCAAGAATGAACATGGAATTCAAAATCAAATATTTTTATTCACCTCAAGTGTATTGATTTGCGAATACCTTTACTGACAATAAATTTATTTACCTTAATGAGAAAAACTAGGCGGCGATCTGCAATCTATATTGAAATAATTATCGTTGATTTGTGATTAATGCCATTAATATTAGTGGTTCGCGGCCAGGGACTGGGATGAAATAGGTTTGAAATTTCCCGAATCGCGAATTCACGAAAAATTAATTATGATATAATCTTGTTTAGAACATTAATTAATTATGTTTAACTTTAAGTGTTTTCGGGTATTTAGACTTCAGGATTTTAAGAGTAGCTCGATATAGAATTCCCGAAACCCAAAAATGTGAAATGATTAATTATTGGACAATCGTTTTTTAGCTTTAATTAACCCCATTTAAGTTTGAAGTGTTTCAGATGTTTCAGATGTTCAGACTTCAGAGATTTCAAGGTGTGTTGTATGATAAACGTTCGAAATTACGAAGGGAGAAGTTATTAATCGTCCTTTAACTGATATTAACTTAACTAATTAAGCTTTAATTACTTTTGGATTTTTCCGCTTCGTGGATTTGCAATTTAAATTGTCATTATATTTCCGAATGGCCATTACTCGTAGTTATGTGTCGAGGATGAGGTCATTTCAAATGACGTTTTGAGACCAGGGGGTGGCATCTGTCATTTAGAATCATATGAATCCTCGACTGAAAAGGTTGTAAATTAATGACATGTGTCAATATAGGGAAGACTCAGAAAGGTACATGTGTACTATGACTAGGATCTTTCAGACACTTTTCGGGTATCGAGACTTTAAATGTTAATACCTCGAGAAACACCCAAAGCTCGAATCTCTGAAGTGAACTTTAGTGATTTGGATTTTTAACAATAAGGTGGCTCCAAAACTCGATAAAAAGGGATCGTTCGATCAATCAAATAATCTTTATCGATGGTGGACATCGTGTGCGCTTTAGGACTGGAGGTGAATTTGATTTAAACATTTGAACACCAACTTCAGAGTCATTAGAAAGTAAATCTCAAGGATTAGGATTTATATGTGTCCAACACCAACTACACTCATTTTCATCCCCATTCTCACACATGTCAATAGTTAGTGGGGGGAAGCTAACATATTTTGTAACCTCTTCTTGAGGTATGCAAGAAGACATTTTCAGGAGTTAGTAACAATTTTATAAATAAAGGAAGGAGGCCATATTTTAAAGGGGCTCTTCAAGCATTGTATAGACTCAAGAAACTATTTTTAGAGAAAATACTATGTTAGTTAGTATTGAAAATCCCTCAGGTCCAGTTTTGACAAAGAGAAGAACTTATGTGCATTGTTGTTTGATGTAAATTTTTTTTAGTAGATTATCTATTGTTTACATAGGTTGTAAGAACATACTATTGCCTATAGACTTTTCTTAAGAAATTTTTATTTTTTATTACAGATTTGTTATTCTTTCTCATGTTTATGTCCTGAGCATATCTATTTTTAATGTATGCGATAATATGATCGAGACTATTCTGGTTAAGTATTCGTGTGCATATGTTATTGAAATTTACTTCTTTATACCAACTATCTGATTGAAGTCATGTATAGAGTTAGTTTCATTTTAGTTGCTAATTTGTTTACGATAGTTCTCTTCTATCTAGGATATGATAGAGTATATTAGATTTCATTTATGATTTTATATATTATTCATCTACATATTCATTCACATAACCATCCAACCATTCACCCTCATAACTAGTAATGGTAGCAGGGACATAATCCAGATGGGTTTCCTGAACCAAAAAATGCATAGTCTAATTGGGACAATGTACTGGGGAGAACCCCTTACTTTTGCAAGGAATTTCCACCCTGTCAACATAATTGGAACTAGAAGGAGGACCTAAATTTGTATGGCTTACATAAACTCAATGCATATGCATGACTTTTCATCTGAAAATATTATTTTCCAACAAATTTTTCCTCATATCCCTTTTGAACAAGACGTTACATTTGAAGACATGCACCCCACATTTTAAAGCATCCGTGACAATCCCAAAACTCAACCTGAAGCTTGTTATCTTGTTGCAAACGAGGCTTTTGATGAAACCCATAGCATCACTTACACTTATGCCAAATTACTTAGCCAAATATCTACATCTTCAACACTCCCTAGGAGGGGGGCTACCCAAGTAATACAACCTTAAAATCAGAATAATGTTTCATTTGAATAAGTGTAAGATATGATCAAAATGATCTATAGGACATATCCATGCCCTTAGACCATATTCCTACCACACCTCTCAGTCCTACTCCTCTTGAATCCAAGCATAACTTTGATAGAGAAGACTTCGAAGATAACATGGGTTAAAATATAAAATGAAGAATAGTGATAACACCATGGCTATCCCAAGGTTCTATGTACTTAGTAGAACCTATGCACGAAATGCCCAAACATCCAAAAAAAATTCTTCCAAAATTCGACCTAAACAAATATATCTCACTAGATGATCATATAAAGAATTTCTACTTTCCATTCATTATGAAGACATGGTTTGCATACTCTTCCCTTAGAACATTGAGAATAAAGCATCCACATGGTATTTTAACATTCCCTTTGGCTCTATAACCAACTATGACAACTTTGAAAGAGATTTCATTGGGAAATTTGGGGAAGAGAAAACTCCCACAGATTTAGTCAAAGAGTTAGGGTCTATAAAAATGGAAAAGAAAGAGAAAGTGAAGTACTTTGACCAATTATTTACTATAGTCCTCAATAATTGTTTCTGATGAAACTACTCCCTTGGAATCCTTGGCAATTGAATATTACACTTAAGCTTTGATTCCTTCCATAGGCATGTTTGTTAAACCAGATGGAAAATATACCTTAACTTAGAATTTTGAAGAATCTAAAGATGTTGAAAGGGAACACTTCTCTTACAACAGTCTCCCTCATCCGAGGAAATTAAATCAGTTGGAAAAAATCCTTTGTTACTAACAAATCCTCTCAAGAAAGAACCCAAATATATGGGCAACGTGGTTAAGATAGTTAATAAGTTGTTGAACAAAGTTGTCAATCTTAAGAAGAACACAAGGGAAGGGCCTTCAAGTCCTAAATATTTCCAACCATTCTTCAAAATAAATGACAATCCACCAAAGACACCCAAGGTCCCACAACTTATGCTAAATCTGGATAAATTTGGCATGGAAAATTTATGTTCTTACCAATAGCAAAATAATTCCAAAAAAAAATCCCTCAGTTGGTTAAATCTATGACCTTGGTCAAAAACCAACTGTTATATCAACAATATTTAAATGATGAATATCCCAAGGAAGAAGAAAAAAAAGAAACAACTGAGAATGCCCCTCAAGAGTCTACTAGGTTCTTATGGGATTGATGTATTGACTCAGATGATGAGAAGATTGAAGAAGTTTTTGTGGGAGATACATAGGTTATAAAAGATTCCCCCATATACTACAACCTATGCAGTAGGGGTGTTGTTCCCA
The DNA here is from genome assembly GCA_009831015.1 of Picea engelmannii. NCBI lineage: Eukaryota > Viridiplantae > Streptophyta > Pinopsida > Pinales > Pinaceae > Picea > Picea engelmannii. The sequence goes on along the minus strand of ML790021.1, from coordinate 229,576 downwards.
ACACTCCTCTCTCTCTTTGAAAACCAACACTGCCCTTAGTGTTATCGGACTAATCGGTAGGTGTGGACACTAACTGATCTCCCTAGATCCACCTAGATCTAGAACAAAACACACTAGAATATGACGCTTTCCTTAAGTTTTAAATATTGAATTTACTAACTAAAGAGGGATGGGTGACATACCATTTAAATGTCGCTTCCTCTCGCCATCACCATCCTAGCTCCATTCCAACGCTCATACAATGATGAACCTGCAAAAGAATGCAACCAACCAAAGTGATAGTAATAGCATAAACTCAATATAAACCTATGTATGTGATCAAGGAATCATACAATAAAACACAACAAGCTTTATAGGAAAGAATCATATTATTGTATCATATTAAATGTGAAAGAGAGTTTACAACCATGGCCTTGATGTTGTAAGGTTCCTTCCAACTGTTCTTTTTTCCCCACACACTTTCACTCCAAGAATTGTGAGAGCACAGACCTGATAGTATTCACAATCTATCTTGACAAAGGCAAAACGCAAAACCACTCTAACCAAGTTAATAATTCCAAGCCAAATCCAACTTAGCCAATCCCAAAAGATCCAAGCTAACCAAAAACTAACTTTCTCCATGAGAACTCCTCTCCTTTTATAAGTTGAAGAGGATAAGGTGAGGAGATTAGGATGATCCCACTAAATCATGAAAGTGAGTAAGATCCAAACCATTCGGATGCCACCTCACCATGGAAGTTTCTCCTTCTAGAAGATTCGAGAAAACACTTGTTTTTCCCACGTGTAGGCATTCTCGCACCTTGCCTATATAGCAACCTATGAACCTCTAGCAACCCAACTATGGTTCAACCTACGAGAATCAGGCATTCTCACACCCTGCCTATATAGCAACCTATGAACCTCATTTTTTATAAGGTTTTTCCAAAGGAAAATGCAACTTCTTTTCTCAGGAAAAGTTCTTCTCCCTTCTCTCTTCAGGAACTCAGGCCATTGACCCTTTTGAAGGAAACATATAGGTTTAGATCATTAATGGTCATAGGGATGATGAAAATAATGTGTAACAGAGAGCCCCCCAAATTATGAAGTTAGAACATAGTGATAGCTGAAATACTTTGTCAAGTGTGTGTAGGGAACAAGGAATAACCAGTCAAAAACCTGCCAACAAACAAGGAAATACAGTACAATAATATATCATCACTGAGGTAGGCATTCCCATACTCAGAATATAAATTACTCAAAGCATACATGTCGACATGTGAAGATCCATGTCAAGTAAGACAGGTCATGGCCACCAAACATACACTGTGGATCCATGCCGATATGACTCAAATCTGAACATAGCCACCAAAAATACAATGTGGATCTATGTGTTAAGGACTCAAATCTGAACATAGCCACCAAAAATACAATGTGGATCTATGTAACAGTACACTGAATATACTCCAACGCAACCTGGATCTGTCAGAAAATATCCAGGGTCTTCATCTCCACCACTCTATAGTACGAATCTAACCATGTGAATACATCTACTGAAGTCGAACATGGTAGAAACTACTTGATTACCAGTCATTAGTGTATACCGTTAACAAGTGCGAGGGAAATCACCATTAATGTCAATGACTCCGAAGGTACACTAGTACAATCCAACGAATGTGAATAAATGAGATGAAGTCGAAAACTCGATGGAATCTCCCGATCAGGGGTCAATAATGAAAACCCACTGTCGAAAGCAAGGAAACCTGCCATTGAGGCATGCAAGTTCCAAGGTACCAATTGGTTTCTAAGTCTAATTCCTGGATAATGAGTTGAAGTCGACAGGAAAAGACTCGTCATAGGAGGGCCTTAATGTATCCCACATCAATGACATGAAACAAGTAACGAGATTTGATGTAGATCAGAGTAACCAATAATTCAGGACTGACTCAGGGATGGCCGACGTAATAGAAGGCTTAAAGACTGCAGAAATGGCCGATGCAATAGAAGGATTTAGGGTTGAACCTCTCTTTGAACATATTGACGACATGACAACTGTCTTGGAAATACTAACTCAACAACAGGGATCACAGACCAATTTGTAATCTTATAAGAGTATGATCTAGAGACAAGTGGATTTTCCAACCTAGACACAAGGCGAGTGAAAGGGTGTCATGTTCAAAAGCGACTCTTCCATGGAATATAGGTTTAGACACAATTCTTTCCCAATTTTTCCCCACCATTTCTGGCGATTACCACTTTATTTTTACGCAAGCTTGAGGAGGATAACATATGCTTGAAATGTAAGCTCATCCTTCGGATGAGTCCCTCGAAGTATGTTTAACAAACCCTAGGAAGGAGTGGTTCGGTCCCATATGGGCCTTTCAATGTTTGTTTTATGAGTCCAAAGAAAGAAAACTCAAGGGTTTTTCATGTTTAGAGAGTCTGAAAAACACTTAAAGAGAACTCTCTCAGTTCCTTTTTCGTAAAGTAGTCTGATGAGACTGAAAAAGAGATA
>ML790021.1:207841-221890 GCA_009831015.1 Picea engelmannii | reverse complement strand
TACTTCAAATGCAAGGATGCCCCCAATCTAATATAAAGCAAGAAATTAAATCTTTTTGTTTCAAAAATTTCACTAAAATAAATAATGAACTTTCTTAAAACAAAGAAACCCAAACTAAAAGTTTTCTTTTAAAGCGAACTATTTAGAAGAAATCTCATCTTTCCTTAAACAATTCTAAAGAAAACACACACTTTGTAATTGAAAGACACTCAAAGAAAGAGACTAATCCTTCAAAACCAAACAAAGCAAAAGTGGCTAAAAGAAACTCAAAGGATGTCAAGAAGACTGTAAGTAGATCAATATAGGATCCAAAAGCTCAATCCAGCTGATCAAAGCAAAACTGGGTCATCAAAAGATGACAAGACCCAATCCAAAAAAATTTACAAACAATTTCACAGGCTCACAGTGTATTACAGTGCGAGAATCAAAGATTCTCGCAGGCTGAACAAAGGTTGATTGCGAGGGGGTCGCACTGGACTTAACACCAGGGTGTGAACTTAGGTGGTTCTCGCATGCCACTAAAAGGTACAGTGCGAGAATGCTTGTAAACAAGCAAAATTTTGAAAAAGGACTAAATTTGAGTGAACTTTCAGATCCAGAGGGTCTGGATGGATCTCCCATAGACTCAGAGACCAGAAAACAAGCAATCAAAGAAAGGGAAACTAGAATAACTAGGAAACAATCCGTTCCCCAGTGGAGTCGCCAATTTTGTTATCAGACTAATCAGTAGGTGCAGACACTAATTGATCTCCCTAGATCCACCTAGATCTAGAACAAAACACACCAGAATATGACGCTTTCCTTAAGTTTTAAATATTGAATTTACTAACTAAAGAGGGATGGGTGACATACCATTTAAATGTTGCTTCCTCTCCCCATCACCATCCTAGCTCCATTCCAATGCTCATACAATGATGAACCTGCAAAAGAACACAACCAACCAAAGTGATAGTAATAGCATAAACTCAATATAAACCTATGTATGTGATCAAGGAATCATACAATAAAACACAACAAGCTTTATAGGAAAGAATCATATTACTGTATCATATTAAATGTGAAAGAGAGATTACAACCATGGCCTTGATTTCGTAAGGTCCCTTCAAACTGTCCTTTGTTCCCCACACACTTTCACTCGAAGAATTCTGAGAGCACAGGTCTGATAGTATTCACAATCTATCTTGACAAAGGCAAAACTCAAAACCAATCTAACCAAGCTAATAATTCCAAGACAAATCCAACTTAGCCAATCCCAAAATCTCCAAGCTAACCAAAAGCTAACTTTCTCCACGAGAACTCCTCTCCTTTTATAAGTTGAAGAGGATAAGGTGAGGAGGTTAGGATGATCCCACTAACTCATGAAAGCGAGTAAGATCCAAACCATTCGGATGCCACCTCACCATGGAAGTTTCTCCTTCTAGAAGATTCGAGAAAATGCTTGTTTTTCCCACGTGTAGGCATTCTCACACCCCGCCTATAGAGAAACACGTGAGCCTCTCGCAACCCAGCTATGGTACAACCTGCGAGAATCAAGAATTCTCTCACCCTGCCTATATAGCAACCTGTGAACCTCCTTTTTTATAGGGTTTTTCCAAAGGAAAATTCAACTTCTTTTCTCAGGAAAAGTTCTTCTCCCTTCTCTCTTCAGGAACTCAAGCCACTGACCCTTCTGAAGGAAATAGATAGGTTTACATCATTAACGATCATAGGGATGATGAAAATAATGTGTAACACTTAGGAAAATAATTCCCCTTGTTCCTACTTCGAAACCAAGCACACTAGCCTAAATGAAAATCAACACAAAATCTAACACCCTTGTTTCATCCAACAACAACAAACCAATAAATTATATCCTAAACAACTTTCAATAACAATATCGACACTCCAACAACTAGCAAAAAACCCAATGGTTCACAACCAAGCGCAACAACGAGTAGGCTAGAAATGCATGATTTATATTATAATTTTATTGAAGATATGAAGAAAACTAAAGCTAACATTTATATGTGTGATATATGCACACTACCACAATAGCGTGATATGCTTATTGATACTTTCAATCCCCATAACCCTTATAAGAATACCATTGATGTATATGACAACATTTCTAAAGTTGCTGAAACAAAGGAAGTACATAAAGTCAAGATCAAATCTTCCATAAATGCAACAAGTATAGGTGCACATTTGAAGTCCCAAGTTCCTCCTTTTCTTCTTACATATGAGAATTTTAATTTCAATGTACACAATTATTTAGCAGATTCTGGTGCTTCCTCCAACATCATGCCATTGTTTGTCAGAGAATAAATGTTGCCCCTTAATTTACAACCACATGGATCTTACAATTAGATAGGTCAGACATTAAAGTAATATGTGAACTTAAAGATGTTATTACTAGACTTCCATATGATCCTAGGGTTCATCAAGTTATTGACATTGTTGTTGTTTATATTCTAGAAAGATATGGTTTACTGTTGAGTAAGGATTGGTTTCCTAAGATTCAAGGTTATTTCTCTACATATTGGTCCCACTTATGGCTCTGGTTGATATGTAATTCATATTTTAAATACTTTGGTTAAGTTTATGCATGAGTTGATTTACCATTTAGGAATTAAGAGAAAAATAAGCTTTTAGTGAATAAATGTTGTATCCATCATAAAGAATGCAGAACAAAAAGTAAACATTAATAACAACAAACTATAACGCCAAAGATTGATAACAGAGTTCGACACAAATTTTCCTACGTCTCTGAGCCTTTGTCTTAAGTGGGAGGCTTCTTATTAATCTTTAGTGCTTAAAAATATATCAAGAAAGGATTACATAACATCTCCTAAAACCACCTTTCAAATATGCAACTTCTGGATAGAAACATACATCACCAATGGCCGCAACAGGTAATTTTGAGACTTTTGAGTATGAAATCGGGTATGATTGGCTCGAAATCTTGGGATCTGGAGGCACTTTTCCATTCTGCTACTTGGATGAAAAAACATAAGCCATATTCAGACTCCCCTCGAAATTTTGCAACATTTGAGTATGAAGTCGACCTACTTCTGAAAAGTTCATCGACACAAATCCCAGTGTTGTGCCCTGTTAGATTCGTACAGTCTGTACAGTATCAAACTGTGTGCCAAAAAACTCCTTTTTCTCGATTTCTATGGCTGGCTAAATAAGCTAGCATCTGCCAAATTTAGCGATAGTTAGCGAAACTTAGCAGGATTTCTCAAGATTTGGAGGATTCTGACCATATTTGGAAGAAACTGTCAAACCACTTTGACCTTCCAGAAGGTTCCACATGGCGCCTCCTCATTGGACCACGTGTCATCTCGTCATTGTCTTGAGCCACGTCATCTTGCCTAGTCAGTCTCCACATCAACCTGCCTAGTCAGTCTCCATGTCAGAATCTGTACTTCCACGTCATCTTGTGTAGTCAGCTTCCATGCCATCATCTGTACTATCACATCTGTCTTCCTAGTCAATTTCCACACCATCATCCATACAATTCGACGTCATCGTTCGTACAGTGCCATGTCATCGTCCATATAGTCACATGTCATCCTTCCATACTTCCACATGTCACTTTCGTATAGTGTGATGTCATCTTTCCATAATTCCATGTGTCACTTTCTTACAGTTCCATGTGTCACTTCCATACAGTTCCATGTGTCACTTCCATATAGTGCCACATGTCACTTCTGTACCATGCAAACTCATCTCGAAAACACCAAAAATAACTAACACGTGGCATGTCCTAGTGTTTCCACGTTTCATGTTGATGTCATCATGATATACTACTGACATCATCATGATGTACTGTTGATGTCATCTTCCATGTTAGTTGTACGACCTTTGACCAGTTGACTTTGACCTTTGAATTTTTTCCTGCTTGGGAAAAACTTCAGAACGCGATAACTTTCGCATACTATGTCCATTTCTGAAAAAAAATATATGGTTAGAATTGACACGATGAGACCTAATAATGGTGCTTGTTTCATCTGATTCTAAGAAATTTGAAATTTTGGCCTTCCTGGATCCCTTTTGGATCATTCCTCCCCACTAAGACCTTTTGGTCCTCCAAATGGGTATTAACCAGACATCAAGTGTGAGATAGGCCTCCCCACTTGTCTTTTGTCTTTAAAGTCTGTCTCATGCACCTGTCGCATCATAATAAATTTCATAATAACCATGACAACTGAAAGCATATTGTTAGCCATTTGAACTCGTTCACATTTTACTGAAGCCATTACCATCGATGTAGATAACATTAGCAGTGATAACATAAGAAATATGACTGAAACTAAACCAATATGTTTGAATAGATTGCATGACATTAACTTATCTTGAAGCAAAGTATGATTGAACTTCCATTCTACAACCATCTCATGTTCATGCTTAATATCAACTGCTTTACTTGGCACAATTATAGGTGTATTTCTTGCATAAGATATCTTTTCTAATTGTTCCTTTGTTAGAAGAGATTGATTTTCTTTTATATGATGAACATGTACAACATATTTAGTTCCATTTTTAAACAGGTGATATTGATTCTGTTCCTTGTAGAATATTTCTTTGTGATCATATAAATAAGGGCTACTTACGACCATTCCACATGTTTCTAGTGGAACCACATCACATATTACTTCATCAACATACTTAGATGTAATTGCAAACTTTATTATACGTTTCTTTGTTATGGGCAATTTGTGATCTTTGTTTATCTAATTTAGTGAATAGGAATTGTGATGCATCTTAGTGTTTAATCCCAATTTCTTAACCACTTATTATGAAATTAAGTTATATTGAGATCCACTATCTATCAATGTATCGATCTTAGTATGTTTCATTATGTCCCTTATAGGAAACAAATTACTTCTTGAATCAAAACCATCACCAATTTTACCTGTCGAACCAACTGTTGTAATCTTAAACTCACCGCCTGAATCTGATCCCAAGTCTATTGGCCATGTTGTTGTTGCAATTTTTTTCTTCCATTTCCTTTCTTTGAACCACTCTGGTTTCTTCTCTAGGCACAATTTCCAACAATTCTCATTATTGTGCCTTTCTTTCTTGCAATTCTTCCAAGAGAGATTATCTTCCTTCACTATAACTGAGTTTGCTTTCTTCCCATTCTCTTTTCCTTTGCCATCCTTCTTTGAAGATGATTCCCCTGATACACTAACTCTGGTTTTTCCTTCTTCAATATACATTTGTTGAAAAAACACCTCATCAATATTAGTAGGTCCAAACTTAAATACAGTATTACGAATATAAGTAGGAAAACCTCCTATGTACTTCATAAGAGTTTCTTGTGTAGTCAATGGAACATCTAACATCAAATCCATCTTATGAAATTCATCTGTATATTCTTGCACCGACTGTCCATTTATTAACTTAAGACTTTTCCATTCAATTAAATCCTTCTCCTTATACCCCAAAGGATAGAATTTTTTTCTAAGTGTGGAAATAAAATCATGCCATGATGGAAAAAACTTACCAACTTGTTGAGTTCCATGTTGCATCTTACTTTCCCACCAGATGAGAGTTGTGCGTTCAAGAAGAAGCGATGCCAATCTGATTTTGGTTACCTCATATTTGATTTGCTTCCTATTACAATATACTTCCATCTGTCAAACCCAATTATCAAGTTTCTTAGCATTAACTTCACTATCATACATAGGAAAAACAAATTTTACATCAAGTTGAAGTAATGGAATATCATGCTTATGTTTATGAGAATGTTTTCTTGAAGAAGTAGTATCCAAACTTGTACTCGAAGAAGAAGAAGATGGAGATGATGGAGGTGAAGGAGGATATTTTGGAGAGTCTTCTCCTTCTTCACTTTTGGCTTGCTTTGAAGATTCCCCTTGAACTGATCTCTTTCATTCCAAGAAATCATCATACAACACTTTTACCATCTTCGACACGGAAAATAAAGTTCTTTGAAACTCTCTTTCATTTTGAGAAAGTCCTTCCTCTAATGCCATATTCTCACTTTGATATGTCCTCTTTATTGATTCCGTATCTGGATCTCCTTATACAAGCTCCCCTTCACAATGACTTAGCTTTTCCCTAGTAATCATGCAAACTCAAACAACCAATTGTCAACCTACTCTAATACCACTTTATTTGTAATCGATCTTTTAAATACTTTGGTTAAGTTTATGCATGAATTCATTTACCATTTAGGAATTAAGAGAAGAAGAATATTTTAGTGAATGAACGTTGTAGCCATCATAAAGAAAGAAGAACCAAAAGTAAACATTAAGAACAACAAACCATAATGCCAAAGATTGATAACGGAGGTCGACACAAATTTCCCTATGTCTCTGGTCCTTTATCTTCAGTGGGAAGCTTATTATTAATATTTAATGCTTAAAACAATATCAAGAAAGGCTTACATAACAACTCCTGAAACCACCTTTCAAATATGCAACTTCTGGACAGAAACAAACATAACCAATGGCTGCAACAGGTAATTATGAGACTTTTGAGTATGAACTCAGTTATGCTTGTCTCAACATCTTAGGCTTTGGAGGCACTTTACTGTTTGGATACTCAGATGAAAAACCATAAGCCATATTCAACCTCCCCTCAAAATTATGCAATTTTTGAGTATGAATTCGCCCTACTTGTGAACACGCCCTTGGCACAAATCCCAATGCTGGGCCTTGTCAGATCCATAGAGTACGTATAGTCTTGAAATGCATGCCAAAAAAATCCTTTTTCTCTATTTTTGTGCCCGACTAAATAAGCCAGACTCCACCAAATTTAGCGACAGGTAGAAAAACTTAGCGAGGGTTAGCTAAACTTTGTGGGATTTTTCCATATTTGGAGGATTCTCGCCAAATTTGGTGGTAACCGCCAAACCACTTTGACCTTCCAGAAGGTACCACATGGCACCTCCTTATTGGTCCAAATGTCACCTCGTCATTGGCCTGAGCCATGTCAGCTTGCCCAGTGATCATCCATGTCAGCATCCGTACTGCCACGCCAACCTGCCCAGTCAACTTCTATGTCATCATCTGTACTGCCACATGATCCTTCCCAGTCAACTTCCATATCATCATTCGTATAGTGCCACATCATCATCCGTACAGTTCCCTATCTTCATCTTTACAGTGCCACATCATCCTTCCATACTTCCATGTGTCACTTTTGTACAATTCCACATCATCCTTTTGTATTGCCACATGTAACTTATGTACAGTGTTGCCTGTCACTTCCATATAGTGCCACATGTCACTTATGTATAGCGCCATGTGTCACTTCTGTACCATTCCAACTCAACCCGAAAATGCCAAAATTGACTGACACATGGCATGTCCTCGTGTTTCCACGTGACATGTTGATGTTAGCATGGCGTAATTATGACATCATCTTCCACATTAGTTGTACAACCTTTGACCAGTTGACTTTGACCTTTGACATTTCGCCTGTTTGGGAAACATTTCAGAATGCGATAACTTTCACATACTTTTTCCATTTTCAGAAAAACATATATGGATGGAATCGACACGATGATCCCTACCCAATGGAATTGGTTTCGTCTAATTCCAAGAACTTTGAATTTTTGGCCTTCCTGGATCCATTTTGGATCACCCATACAGAGGTAAGTAAAATCAGATACAAATGAACAATGAGGCCCATATGAATCATATAGTAACAAAACTAGAATATAAAAATGAGCTTGTTAGCTTCACTCATACCGTTTTGGGATTTGTTTTTCTAGAGATTGGTCATGGATATTATGAGGTACAACCATCTCCAATTCAATCAAACATACAATTTGAAATCCTTCCACCCACGCATAATGATGCTTGTACTATATTAAAATACTTAGGTTTTTGCGCAACTAAGAAATATGTACATACTAACATGTGGTCAATGTTATTTGGTGGCTCTAGATATGGAGAAGGAGCCAGGGCATGATGTATCCTTATTAATACAAAAAAATGTAAAAAACACATATCCTGTCGTCTAGAATTCAAATGAACCAACAATATCATTGAATATGAAGGCTTGGACTAAGGACCGAAGAAGACCATTGACTTTAAGGTAAAATACCTTCAAGTATTTGGTGATTCATAGATAGTTTTTCGACAGGTAAGAAATACTATTCATTTATTGTCCCCTCACTTGAAAGGTTATCAACATGAGGGATAGAACTTTCTCTATTTGTTTGAAGAATTTAATATTACTTCTATACCTCGTTGTCAAAACATTGATGCAGATATTTTAGCAAATTCAACATCTAGGTTCATTCCCCCTAATGATGGTTTTTCTGTTGCATTTCATGCTGATTAATAACACATTATAGATGCATCTATTTTATGGTGTTAGACAATAGATATATTTTTTTTAATTCATAGTTGAAAGCTAAATGAAATTAGTTAACTATGTATGCCAGAAATTTAGTTAGCAAAATTTTTGTTTTTTATGTGTATTCCACACTGTAATGTCCCTCAGATGGGTTGGGGGACATTACAAACAAGGTTAATGGAGTAGAGTGGTAAATTTGCAGAGTTGAATTCAAGTTGTAATGGTCAAAATTTGATTTTTAATGGTTGTCTATAGAGTTGCAGGAAGTTTAGAAAATCGACAAATGAGATCTTGTTTGATCTCGAGATCGACGACCAAGGTTCACTATGATAAATTTAAACATTTGCAATGTTTTTTTTATTTGAAAGGTTGATCAAATTGACGAATAAGATTCATTTTAGGGATTTTTGAAATGGATTAGATCAAATACTTAGAAGCATTGGGGTTTTTGGTCAAAATTTTCTAAGTATGGAAATTCTCCAAGAGAAATCATCGACGATCGATAGTCGGGTTGGATGAAATGGCGAAGAGTTGGTTTGGACAAAGGACAATGCTGACCTATGATGGTTGTTGGACATTTTGGCTGAACCAGGTTTTGATGGCAAATTTTTCTAACAAAAACCTCAAACTATCGACCATCTTGGTAAACTAGAAGGAATCACTATGAACATAGTGCACAATGCAGTCTCACCCGAGATAACTTATGGGGAACTACAAGACTCATCTTTTTGTAGTCAGGGAAGGGATTGGGAATGTGAGGTGTGTCTTCCTCTTATGCATCATATTTATTACTCATTCATCTATATCTATTATTAATTCAATAAGGAAACCATGCGTGCATGCTGCGTGTTGTAATAATCTAAGCTAAACATCCATTCTTGAATTGATAAATAGCAGAAATAGTAAAATAACCATTCAAACACATTAACACAACATGGTTACCATGGTTCATCCCCCTTGGGATACGTCTAAAAATATTTGTCTCCTCTACTCTTTTATTTATGATTCTTCAAAGATAATGTTTTTCCCATTACATTCTCCATGATTACAACAAAAAACTATGACAAGTTCAATCCATGAGGCAGACTAGACCACACTAGGCTCGACAGCCTACGACCTAACCCTAAAAAACACACTCTTCTCCTACTCACTAGATCATCAACCAACCTCCTTAACCAAAATCTACTCTAGACCTTCTAGGACTTTATTTAAACTACTCTATTGGCTCATAACCATTACAATTGTATCAAAACCCCTAACCCTAAAATGGCTAGGTTTATTCGCATGTGCACCGTGATGATTTTCCTTAGTCTTTGGCATGCTCCTTTTCCTCCATATATGGTGCGCACTCCAAAATTGACTTTTGTCCCCAAAATAGGCCTGCACCAAGAATACCCCAACACTAACATGTGGCTCGTTCCAAGCCACTCAAGTGATGTGTGCTTCCTGCACAACCTTCTCCAAATCATGGAACTTTCCTTCTAGTTCCTTTACTTTTTCTTTCTCCTATGTATCTTTCTTTGTTATATCCTCTACCATCTACACTGTAATATGTTCACTCAATAACTATGCACTCTCTGTATGATCATGTTCCATCCTTGTCTTTTTTACCTCTAGTTCTACAATTATTTGCATTGCTTGCTCCTAGAGTAGCTCCAATTGAGTCTGTCTTGCATGTTTATTTATCTATGCAGTATTTAGTTCCATCTACAAGTTCTTCATCTCCTACGTGCCTTTAAACCTTCAAGTGATGATCATTGCCTTATGCCATTGCTTCAAATCGTACATTGCAACATTAACTTGTTCTTCTTGTTTATCCAACTATTGGTCCTTCTCATCTTCCTCAAGACTAGTCCATATTTGTGCAGTCCTGTCAAAGCGTTCTGTGACTTCCTTGGCTTCCCTTGCAATCATACTTGTTTCTAGTTCTTCTTACTATTCTCTCTAGGCTGTGGCTTCATGAGGAGTTCTAGGTGTAATGTTTTCCTTTATTTCCTCTATATCATGCTTGTACCCATCGATTTTCTATGTGATGATATGTATCTGTTCTTCAGCACTTCTCTCTACTGCCTGTGCACTATCCGTAATCATTTTGAAGACCTCCTATAGTTTCTTTTCTAGGTTATCTATGTGTTGCTTCTCTTCCTGTGTCTCCATATTGATTTTATCTATTACCAACTGTAGCATTTCCTTACCATCTTTGGTGACTTCTAGGTATGTCGCATCGACCCTGGCCCTTGACTGTACCTCTTGTGAGACACTAAATTGCAACCTGTACAATGCTTTCATTGGTATTTTTGGTAAAGCCAACTCTAATTGTTCCAAGTCTTTCAACGAATTTGTGATATTTCATCATCTAACTGTAGCATTTCCTGTGTAATTCTAAAATTTGGACTTGTCTGCACTATGATTTGTATTGTTTCTTCATTGTTGAGCGTGGTTCGGTCCTATTCCTCTATCGATTGCTGCATTGGTACCTTTCCTTTATATTATGTATATGATTCTTGTATCCATTCCAGGACCTATCTAACCTCCATCAATTTCTGCATACTTCTTTTCCTTTGGTTCTTAGTCTCCTCATATTCTTCAGTCACGCAGTCCTGAACTCTCTCTGCTACTAACTCTGCATCATCCTTAGTAATTCTGTATTCTGGTATCTTCTTATGTGCCTTGACTTTCTTGTGCGAACCCACTGTTTGTATGATAGACCTTTTGGATGGCCTTGCATCTGTTGGGACTATCGTTTTTGGAGTTTCTTTTTCTGCAATGTCCCCCCATACTTGTTCTTCCTGCACGGGGACATTGTCCTTCTTACCTATCTCCCCATTCATATTTAGTGTGCTATCATTTTTCTGTGTTGTTGTCTTAGGACCTAGATTCTTCTTTTGAGGTAGTTTCTTTGCTGCTGTGCTTCCTCCTGCATATGTCTGTGATGGACCTGCTTCATTTTCCTTGTCCTTAGGTAGCTATTTGGTTATAACTGGAACTTTCCAGTCATCCTCCCAGTCCTTGATTTCCAATCTACTTCTCTTATGTTGACACAGTATCGAAGTTGCAACCACTCTTTCTTTGGATCCCTGCACACCCGGATCCATATATTGTGTATCGTGGCCTTGAACTTGGCTATCCCCAGGTACTATGTGACCACCTCCAGATTTATCCTCCATCTACTAGCTATCTTCTCCTTCATTTCATTATGGTACATTGAAAATATGTTTGCATTCCTACTTCTTCATTTAGGATCTGAAGTGTTCCCTAAGGTCGTATACCGCGCTCCGCATAATTTTTCCACTTTGTCAAAGAAATGTGAATAGGTAGGTTCCCCCCATCCTACCAGTTCTATTAGTACTATCAACCATGAGTAGTGGAATTAGGTTCCCAAGTCCTACATGTCTTTGTAGTCCTCTAGGAACATATTTAGCAAGTAAGGAGCCCAACTTAACAAGGTTCCTTTTTTACACTACATTGTTGCTACTATGAATACTGTGGGGACCTCCTCATTTCAACATTTCTGAATAAGTTTGCATGCCATTAATTTTTTTTCTATATTGGTTGTTGGTTCATCGATCCTCTTAATGATTATTCCTCGTGACCCTCTATCTATCATGTAGGTATTTTTCATTTCCTCTATGAGTTCCTTCTCCTTTTTTTTATTGTCTAGGTACTGCATGAGATTCTCGCCATTTGATGTCAATCCTTTGATAAATACAATTATCTCCACATCGATGGAAACCAACCTATCCATCCACACAAATTCCCCATGGAGAACTAAGACTAACTACTTGACACAATTATTGACATATTTCCTATCGAAGTGGGGAATCTCAAGGAAATTCATTATACATGTGTTGTATAACCCTTGTGTCCATTGCTTTGGCTGCAACACTGGATCTCCTAGTGGCCCTGTTCCCAGGATTTCCATGTAAACATGTTGCATGAATTCTGGGAAATTTTCAATGTCAGACACATCATGGTCTGCATATCTCAGTCTTTCTATGCATCCCAACAATCCTGTAGTGTCTTGCACCCCCTCTGGAATGCATGGTAATACTATGGATACCTTGGGTTGCTTATGCATGGATATTTGAATGGGTTGTTTCCCTTTCTTCTTTGCTAACATGCTATATGGCCCAACCTATTTCTCCCCTTCTTCTTCCCCAGACTCCATTAGTCCTATTATATCCTCAATTTGCACCTTTTCTTGCTATGCAATTCCTACCATTGGTTGTGACCCCGGTGTTGATATTATGGTAGATGTAGGAGGTATTTACCTCCACGTGTAAACCTAACAAGAATAGAATATTCTAGGAAGCAAGAAGAAACCCTAATGAGTTGGATAATAGCCCTAGAAGACATGTCAACTCAAGAAGATCACTTGTATTAGGTTATTAGCCTCCAAGAGAAGAAGTTGTCCAGAAGAAATAAAATATATTGAACAAACAGATACCTATAATGAGAAGTCAGCCCAGGCAGTTAGCCAAAATTACTATAAATATAGGAGGCCAATCTTAATTCTGGCAAGAAGTCTCAGAATTGCAGAGCAACACTTGTGCGCACTGCAGTTCCCAGTTTTGTGCGCAAGTTTGGAGGAGAGTTGTCATTGCAGCTGCTGCTGCTAGTAGATCATGTTTGGCTTGGACTATCTCTCGATTAGGGTTTGGACTATCTGATCAAATCTTGTTGGTGTGCTATCCTTGGGGAAATGTGTGCTACCCTTTGTTTGGCTATCTAGCTTAGGGTTTGCTTCCGGAGTGATTCTCTATCAAGGTTAAGGTGCTCGAAGGGTGGCTTCAGCCTATGGTTGGGTGACAATAGAAATATTGTCAATGGTAAAATGAGCACATTCATTCATATTCTAACATGTTATGGGCCCACACCTCCTTCATTTAGTCTAACCGTTGGAAGGAAACATAGCCGTAAGGATATTAAGCTCATTGAAGAACTACCGCTAGGGATTCTAGCAGGAGAAGTCACCATAGAACTACCACTGGGGTTACTAGCAAGTGTCGTTGAAGAAACCCTAATCCTCTTGTTGAAGCACCTTAAGTGAAGGGATTGATCTAATTTTTGGATAGATCAATGTGCCCTAGCCTAGCACATCTCCTGGTACTCTCAACAAGCCAAGACATCAAGTTTGGTTTTTTGGTCAGATCCAGGGTTGACCAAGTTAAAGTAACCATGACTTACTCTATGAAGTCAGGAAAAAAGTTAGACAGAGATTCTAACTTCAGAGCATGGAAGACAAGGATATACCTCATCCTTGCCAAGAATAAAGTGCTAGATATCGTGAAAGGAAAGATCGTGGAACCAGAGTTTGAAGAAGGAAAAGAGAAGGAGCCGCAAAACTTTGCAGTTATGGAGAATTTCAAAGAAGGTGACATCGATGCCATGAGTATCATAGTGGACTCTATAAAAGATCACTTGATACCCTACATCTCCCATCTCGACTCATCAAAGAAGATGTACGATGCTCTAACAAAACTCTTCTCAGTCAGAAACAATGGACAAATAATGACTCTAAAGAATGAGCTCTGTGACATGAATACGAATGATGATGATAGAACAACATCATACTTTGTGAGGATATCCCAGTTAAGAGATCAACTACAAGCTATTGAAGAGATCATTTTAGAGAAGGAATTGGTAAACATAGTACTCAATGGTCTTCCCAAGACATGGGATGCATTTGCCGCAAGCATGAACACAAGGAAGGAGTATCCTACATTTGAAGAA
>ML790021.1:166526-207829 GCA_009831015.1 Picea engelmannii | reverse complement strand
TGTGCTCAAGAAGAATCCAGGATCAGTGCAAAAGAGAAACCCCAAAAGAAGTACGATGATCAAGCCTTCACAACAAGATTCAAGAATTTCAGGAACAAAAGGAAGCTTGGTTCAAGGAGGAAGCCAAATCAAGAGAAAGATATTTCAGAAATACAATGCTTCAACTGTCGAAAGTATGGTCACTACAAGAATCATTGTCCTGAGCTAAAGAAAAGGAAGGAGAAACATGAAGCATACGTTTCCGAAGAAAAGGAACCTACAAAGAAGACTAAGAAGGATGAAAGAGACTTATTCTTCTGAAGGTAACAATACTCTTCTTAGTTCTTGTACATATATTGTTTGCATCGTCTCTGTACATATCTTCTATATCTATCTCTCGAAATATAATGTGTTCCAAGAAGAAATATACCTATGGAAGAACAAAAAGATAAGGACTGCTATCATTATACAAGGAAAGTCGAAATCAGAATCAATCATGAAGAGACTTAGAAGAAGCAAAGACAGAAATAAGCCAGGAATCAAGAGGAAATTGGAGAAAGATTTATGACGTTTTGTAGAAGACAATAGGACGAAAGCGTAGAATCTGTTAGACGGAAGGAGCCAATTATATATTGCAGAAAGACAATAAGGATGCAGACGGAAGCATGGAATCTCTTAGATGGAGGGAGCTGATTATATGCACTCATATATGAAGCAAGGATTAGGAGGGAGCTAATCCTATGTTCCATTGAATATGATGACGTATATATCCATGGTAGCATGCATGAAAGACAATATGTGTTTAGTTCAACCTTAGAATAAGTCTTCTTTGAAGAGAATCCTTAAAGTATCCATGATTGTCCATTCACATCCATGATTCTATAATGAAAGGAAGAAGTGGAATCTTTAGGGCATGGAATCTATAATAAACTCCATGGAACCAAGAGCTAAAGAAAAACACCAGGAAGAACATGATGATTCCAAGAAAGAAATACAAACCAGAACAACCATTCACTATATTAAGAATCACAAGATTACCAACCTGAATATGAACTC
The DNA here is from genome assembly GCA_009831015.1 of Picea engelmannii. Taxonomy (NCBI): domain Eukaryota; kingdom Viridiplantae; phylum Streptophyta; class Pinopsida; order Pinales; family Pinaceae; genus Picea; species Picea engelmannii. The sequence continues at coordinate 206,794 of ML790021.1, read as the reverse complement.
AATAAAAGAAATTAAATAGAGGATTTGAAAGTTGTGATGAAGAACAATGTATATATGAAAGCATTGCAAGATCCAGAACTAGAGGTTCTTCCAGATGGAGGGAGAAGAATATGATTATTACTTGTTCCAATAAACCAGACATACCTCTACATGAGTCTTTATATCATCCACAATATCCATGGGTTGGAGTTCTACATCATATGAAAGCAAAGACTGTTCTCTGGAGCAATTGAACAAAGAGATTATGAAGAACAACCTCAAGACTTTGAAGCATACTAGAAAGAGACCCTTGTATGAAAATGGAAGAAGATAACTTGGTGGAGAACCTCCAGTGCACAACAGAAGCATGGTGAAGATTTTCTATAAAAAAGATATTGTATCAAGATGATTACTCAGAATATTAGATCTCATGATGACAGAAGAAGTGCCACATGGATATGTTCAAGTTTTCCAACAATGATATACTTTATTGATCAGAGCTACATGAAGCCTTCAAAGAAAACCAGTGTTCCAGACCGAAGCATTACATTATCCATGATGGATTCCAGAAAAGAGAAAGTGGTTCTCCAATACATATCTACACAGATGAGAAGATAAGTAGACATTTTGGTAAAGCTTCTATCCAAGGTGAAAGAGTTTGCGTACTCAGGCTGGAGCTTGTGGAGATGAATTGCTTATTGAAAATGGAAGAGATGACTCCCAGGTTGGGAGGGAGGACTAATGTATTATTGATTGATGAAAAATCATTTTTCAAGTTCGAAAAATGGTCCAGGATGAGCAGATTCTTTCCAATTCGGAAAGTGGATTGAGATTTCTAACAAACAGACATTTTCCAGTTTAGAAAATGGTTTATATTGTTGATGTTCCATAGACAATGAATTCCCATTGTGGTTAACATGGGAAATGGTATAGGTCAGTCTCTCTTCTTGAGGGTTACTCAAGAAGATTGGCCCACCTCGTGGGACAATGATTTCCCATTGTGATTAACATGGGGAATGGTCTGTTTTGGAGGTTGGTGCAGGATAGTGATTTCCTTTGGAAATGGTCTGAATAGTCATTCCTTAGGGAAAATTCATTCTCTCCAGGTTGCACTTTGTTTAGTGCTGGAGGAATGGCCCAGGGTGGGCAATGGTCGAAGTTCAACAATTAGGGACAAACATTCCTTAGGGAAGACTCATTCTCTCCAGGTTACACTTTGTTTAGTGTCGGAGGATTGGCCCAGGGTGGGGAATGGTCTAGGCTCAAAAAATAAGGATAGTTATTCTTCCTTTCTTGAGAAGAATAGTCCAGATAGCTCATCATTGATGTTTTACTTTTTGAGGGAAGATTCTCTTTCAGATCTCGCAGATGTGAGTAGAAGAATGGCCCATATAATTCAGTTTATATCATAACATTGTTTCTGTGCAGGTTGATATCAGATGATTGTTATGAACAATGTATGTCTCTAGACAATAGATTTATACTACTGTGGTGGATGTGTTCCACTATTTGATCAAGTACCTATGTGCTACTTGGTGTGGTAGTGTATTGTTGGATTGTAGTTGTGTACTACTATGGATAGAGACATTTGTGTTGTATTGAATGACATTTTTTTGATTTCCTTGAAGACTATCAGCAGTGTTGAAAATGATTATCAACTATATGGATGATCAATGAACAAAGATTTCCCAGACAGAAAATGGTTCATAACATTTATTCTTCTAGATTAGAAGAATGGCTCTTGTGTCACTCTGTGGAGTGAGAATCATGTCTAATTACTCAGATAGAGTATGGTTTCGAGAGATGATGCAGCTGATGAAACTTATGGTGATGATGGTGCTCATGATCTAGTCATGAGATAGTCTATACAACTATGTTGATGCTACTGGGTGAATGGTATATTTGTGCTCAAGACCATTACCTGTAATACCTCCCTAGCTAGGAGGGAGTGTTGATATTATGGTATCTATGGGAGGTATTTACCTCCACGTTAAACCCGACGAGAATAGAATATTTCGGGAAGCAAGAAGAAACTCTAATGAGTTGGATAATAAGCCTAGAAGACATGTCGGCTCAAGAAGATAACTTGTATTAGGTTATTAGCCTCCAAGAGAAGAATTCGGCCATAAGAAATAAAATATACTAAACAGGCATATACCAAGAATGATAAGTCGGCCCATGTAGTTAGCCAAAATTACTATAAATACAGGAGGCTAATATTCATTCTCGCAGGCAGTCTTAGAATTGCAGAACAACACTTGCGCACATTGCAGTGCCCAGTTTTGTCTGCAGGTTTGGAGGAGAGATGCCATTGTAGCTGCTGCAGCTAGAAGTTCACGTTTGGCTTGGACTATCTCTTGGTTAGGGCTTGGACTATCTGATCAGTTGTTGTTGGTGAGCTATCCTTGGGGAAAGGTGCGCTACCCTTTGTTTGGGTATCTAGCCTAGGGTTTGCTTCCAGAGTGATTCTCTATCAAGGTTAAATTGTTCGGAGGGTGGCTTCGGCCTTTGGTTGGGTGACAATAGAGATATTGTCAATGGTAAAACGAGCACATTCATTCATATTCTAACACCTGACCTCTCTAATTTTGTTCTCTCAGTATCGATGCAATTAGTTTGGTGGGATACTTCGAACCTCGGTTGTTTCCTAGGGGTTTTTGACACATAATGGTTTTGTTCCCCCATACTTCTCTATGGATCAATATTCATCCTTACTGTCATTGGAGCTTGATCCTCCTCCTCCACAATTGTGGAACTCATTGGTTCGTCCTATGGCAAAGGAATGGCTTCGACATCGACCACTCCCTCCAACTGTCTATGAACTTGTTCTTCCCCTACAGGTTCCTGTGGAATCTTGGTGTTGCTTCATTTTTTTCTTTCCACGTTTCTCAGTGCTTTGACTTTTGGTGATGCCATCCTGTATAAATCTTCCCATTGATGCTGAAATCATCCTGCTAACGTATTCAAAATCGCCTATTTGTTGCTCATCGGTTTTCTCCTTAGCTCCGTGTATGCTCAAATTCACAATGAGGGATCCGTGACATGCTTTCCAGTTATATAAGTGCTCTCATAAATACCGTAAATATTCTCAGAGACACTTCATTTAATGTCATAAATTTTCTAAAGCTACTTCGACACACTTCCTTAATTTTCGTAAATGCTCGGTTCACGCCTTATTTTTTCAATGACTGATTTTTCTTTTCCTATCATTGTACTCTTTTTCCGGTGCACTGCAAATTTCTGTTGTATTCTTCCTTGACGCACATTATTTTCATTCTATCAATTTTATCTGGCATGAAATAACTTTACTTCTTGACGTGCTAGTTTTTCAGTCTTCTGCACACTACTTTTTCCAGTTTGTTTCCATTCGACCAACTTCCTCATCTTTTCAATTTTTTCTTATTTTTCTACTTTTTTTTCAACTTATATTATAGTGTACTATGCACAAGGCTTCCTCACTGCGATGCAACTACTCAGAGTTAGTAGGTCAATTGTCCCTATATAGTTTCAACTAAATACCATTCACTAGACCCTGCATTTCTTTTCCTGTCAAGTCCTTTAGCTGCACAGATCCTCCATCCGTGACATACCTCATTTCATATGGCCCTAGCCAATGCATTCTGAACTTTCTTGGATGTTCCAAATATTTGTTGTCATAGAGGAGAACTAGATATCCCTCCTTAAATCTCTTCTTCTTTATGTGTCTTTCATGCCAGGCTTTGTCCCTTACTTTCTACACCTCTTGGTGGAATCCTGTTAGAATTTTTTCTTCTTCAAGTTCCATAACTTGAATTAACTTTTCTTTTATTATGCCTCTTTCTGTCATATTTGTGATTTCTTCAATGCATAGAGTGGGTACCAAAAATTATAATGGAACCACTTCTTCTTGGCCATACAACAATCTTAATGGTGTCTGTCCCATCAATGTCTTGCATGTAGTCCTCTATTCCCATAATACTGCTGGTATTTTTAAGTCCCATTCATCTCTATTAACATTACAAATATTTGTCAATACATTCAAGATTCTACTATCCCATTATCTTGAGGATGATATGGTGTACTCTTCTGGTGATAGACTTCAAATTCCTTAGTCATATCCTGGATGGTACTATTAATAAAATGCGTGCCTTGATCACTCACTAAAATCCTGGGACATCGAAATCTTGTAATAACATGCTCAAATAAGAAGTGCGTTGTTGTCTCTGTGATGCAATCCTTGAATGGTGTCTGCATCTACCCATCTGGTTAAATACTATGTCACAGTAATGATGTATCTTTCTCCTAACCTTCTTTCTAGTGGATTAATAGGTCCTACAAAATTTATTTCTCACTTGTCAAATACCCGAGGAGTTACTTGGGGCCTTAGGGGCATCTCATCAGTCCTATTGGGTTTTCCAAATCTATGACAGACATCATAGTTATGACAATATTCGTTTTCATCCTTATGAACTATTGGCCACCATAACCATGCATGCAATACATTTTGTGCGGTAGCCTTTCTTGCATAGTGTGCTCCAACTATACCTTCATGAAATTTTGCTAGGACAATGGCTCGTTCATGCTCCATCACACACCTTCTCAATATGTTGTTTTCTCCCAACTTGTATAATTGACCTGCAAGCAATTGATATTATGCATCTCTAACTACCAGGTTTTACTTCTATGCCGTACTAAACTCCTTTGGTGCAACTCATGTGCACAAGAATTCAATGATATCAATGAAGTACTCATTTTCTACATGTATTAAAAATAGATACACATGAGGGAAGTTGTACACTAAGTTAGTTGGTTCTTCTCCATTGGTTATCCTTGATAAGTGATATTGTCCTACATTCAGTTTCCCTGGTTTAACTATTACTTCAAAATCAAACTCCTAAGACAATAATAGCCATCTACAGATCCTCCTCGCCAACACTGGGTTGTTGACTAAATATCAAAGGGCATACTGATCTGTGAACATTTTAAAGTTCTTTCCCAATAAGTAGTGTCTGAATTTATGTAGTGCATATACCATGGCTATACCTTCTCTTTATGTTGTGTTTTAATTCTACTATGAGTTTGATATCTTCCTAGTGGAAAAGGATATAGGGTGATCCAGGTCGCCTACTCCTAGTTACACAAATATTTCTCCAAGTGCTATTATTGATGCATCTACATGCTCTTGAATTTTTTTTTCCCAATCTGGAAACACTAAAATATGTTTTGTTACCATATTCTCCTTCAAAGTATCAAATCCCTGCTGACAATTCTTATTCCACTAAAATTTGGTGTCCTTCAACAAATTTTCCATTGACACGATAATCTGCACATACCCCTTGATAAACTTCATGTAATACCCTATATCTCCAAGTTTGTCTCTTAGTTGGTGCACTAAATTTGGTGGTGGTAAGTTCACAATTACAACAATCTTAGCAGGGTCAACTAGTAAACCTTGTCTGCATACCACATGTCCTAACAATATCCCAAAAGGTGCACTGAAAATATATGTGTTGATGTTCAATGAGATCTGACATTGCCTACACCTGTCCAACATCAATATTAATACTTATACATGATCTTTCAATAGACTAAAAGTAGTCTAGTCATTCAAATATACTTCTAAGAACTTATGTATCAAATCCTTAAAAGAAACTACTACCACCCTTGAAATGATAGATGGTGCATTCTTCAGTCCAATGGGCATAAATGTATACTGATAGGATCCCCATTCTGTAGCAAATGTAGTCTTATTCCTATCCTCTGGAAAAAATTTAATTTGATGATAACCCGAGAATCTATCTGTGAAGGAATATGCTTCCTAGCCTCCCACATTCTATAAAACCTCATCTGTAAAAGGGGTAGGGAAAGGATCATGTAAGAAAGCATCATTTAGTTTCCATAGATTGACACAAATTCATATTCCCCCTTGTTTCTTTTCCTAGACCACCATGGGACTGATCCATTCATATTCTTCCACTAGCTCTATGATACCAACTTCTAACATTTTATCAAGTTATGCTTTCACTTTTTTCCTATAAACTGGATTCATCCTCTAAGGTCTCTATCTGAATGGTATAGAAACTAGTTTTAGGGGTATCTCCATATCTCCCAGCTCATATGCTATTTCTTTCATCTCTATAAAGGTTGTTGGAAATAGGTCACTGTATTTGTGCAGTAATTATGTTATCCCATCTAGTGTATTATCATCCCAGTAGTCTCCAATACTTTCCATTTTAGGGTTTTCTTCTATCCCAATGTTGACTTTCTTGACCTTAATTGGTGCAACAAATTCCTCTGATTCAAATGATGGACCTTCCACCTCTCTTTCTCCTTCAACTTTTGTTATCTAGATGTCACTTACGTCTTATTCTTCTGGTTTTTCATCTATGACATGATAACAAGAGAGAAATTCCTTGACTCTCTATCTATTCTATTGTTGATATTTTGTTATAATTTCCACTTCAGGTTCCTCAAAAAATATTATTCCCCATATCAGCTTCAGGGATGAATTGATCATAGGGTTCTCATGCTCAAATGAGAAAGTTATCACAAAATTCTATTGTAACACTATCAATTTTGCAGTGCCTTTGACCAATTCCTTTTCTATGTACCAATTCCATCGTATCCCCTCCAATGTATGAATAAAGTAGTGATGTCATTATTTGGGTTGTGTTAGCCTCCACTGAGTTATGCATTTATCTATGTGCTCATCTAGTCTTCCTCGCCCATCATATTTCTGCAATGTGTTGTTCCCATGTTTTGCGCCAAATCTAATGCGTAGTAAACTTTTACACTAATACCAGTCTTGGATCTGTTCCTTATGTGCTCCCCACCATCATGTAGGTGTTTCCTTTAGTGAAATATCCAGGGCTAACAACCTTTGATTTTCCAAGACTTATTCTTCATAGTTTTTCAAAAATTCTTCTAGGTCATTCAAACCATGAAAAGTGGGAGGTTCCCTTACCTTTGTATCAACTCATATTAGTGTACTCTCTATTCTTGTGCACCTCCTTGTGGAGACTTCATGTAGCCTCTGTTGCCAATTTTCCAGATTTGTATCTGAGTCTGAAGCACACAAAGTAATGCTTCTCTAGTTGAGTACCCCATATGAAGTTGGGTTGACATAATCTTCTTCTCACGTGATAGTCCTATATAGATGATTTATTTCTTCCAAGTAAAAACATGTCACCTCTACATACCTTTCTCCTTTTAAGGGTTACAATGGTGTAATTACTATGTACTCACCTGATTCAAAGATTATTTTCCATGAATTCAGGTTGATCACAACCTGGTTATCAAATTCCCAATCCAATCCTAATAACACTGGGTAGGGTGTTGTTCCATCTACTATTTCTATAAATTCAAAATATGTTATAGTGCACACTCCATCCAAGTCTACTGTCACACCTTTTAGTCTTCTAATTGGTAATACTCTATGTTGATTCACCAATTTCAATAGAATAGGTGAATTCCCTAATGCGGGTTCTCCCATACGCTTCCATGTCATCTTAGGTAATACATTCACTTCAAAGCCTAAATCAAGTATGAAATCCCCCATATTGAAATCCCCAATGTTGGCATTCAACCTGAATTCCCTACTTGTTCTTCTTCTAGTATGGAGAAGATTAACTATCTTCTATTCTAATTTCCCTTCTACTTCTATGTTGTATATCTCTAGCAAGTTATATAAGAACTTAATGGATAATGGATCATTCAATAGATTTACACATGAATGTATAAACGTCTTTAGGTTACTTACTTTATTTGAAGGTTTTCCTTTGTGGGTGTTATCCATTGAAGGTGGTATCTCATACATTGACCAATCATGAGTTTGTTGTGCGGTTGATGTATATGTAATGTTCTCCTTTAGAATCTCCTATCTGGCCTCCTTAAATGTTTCCTTTTCTTTCTGCACGTCAAAATTCTTCTATGGAGCAGTGTTCTTCTTTACCCACTAGTGTTGAGATGGATCCGTTTTTTCTGCATCAACTCTCGTATTGGATTCTCCTCGAATAACTATGTTTATGTTCTTCTCATCATCCCTAGATTCTATAGAAATCCATTGTATCTTCTAATGTTCTGGTTCCTTTTTTCCTTTATTTTTTCTAATAATGTTGGACAATATTTTGTCTCGTGGTCTACTGCATGACAATACATACATGTCGCGGGTGGAAGTGGACAATCTCTTGCATAGTGTCCTAGTTGTTGACAATTATGGTAGACTACTGGCCCTTTGCCTCATCCAAATATTCCTCAAATTCGTCCTCCACCTATGAATCCACCCCTATCTCTGCATAGTGCATTATACATGTGTATTTGATTATATTATGCATTATTATACTATGGTTGCACATTGTTGTACTGTGGTTTGTGGTATTAAATTGTGGTTGCGCATTATTGAACTGCGGTGTGACTTTCCCTATCATCATCTCTGCTTGCACCCTGTAGGTGTCTAAAGTTCTCTCTCTCATCAATTCTAGTGTTCTACAGTCCTTGTCATCATGACTCATTGATTTACAAAAATTGTAGTCGGAACTTTTTGACACCGTCTTATACTTCTGCATCATGGGACAATGATATGGATCATGCCCGTGTGTCTTACAAATTTTAAACCATGGTCCTTATGTAGGAAAGGGGTTTGGAACTCCTGCTACCAAGTATTGTTCCAATATTGGACATTCATTCTTATGGTGTACTTATTCACTGCATAACGTGCACTAGACAACTTCTCTCTTCTCCTTCCCCTTATTCTGGTTCGACTGAAATGTCAAGTTATTCAAATCCTCTTTCAACTCTTCTATCACTGGATCTTTATGTTGAGACTAGTTTTCTTCCAACCGCAAGGCTACTTTCAAAGCCTCTACTTGATTTTGGAACTTTTGCTATCTCAAAGGATACTTCAAGTGTGGTAATAGTGAGTTCACAAATAAATGCCTATGTTTCATGTCAGTAATAGAGTACTTCAACTTACCTTTTAGACATTTAAACCTTTGATCAATCTCTAAGACAAAATCACCTAGTTTCTACCTTATCTCAATCATTTCGTTCATATATTGGCCTTGTGAACTTGGATTTTGAAATTCATTTATCAACAATTTTTTTACCTCCATGATAGTCTTTGGTGCTTCTTCTCCTTGTTGACTACTTACATCAAGGCTCATGTACCAATCTAGAGCGTAGTATCTGAATGTTATAGACAATTGTGCCACTTTTCCATCCTCATCTGTGATATTATTTTCCTCCCAGATATTTTCATATATGAATAAAGGATTCTCAGGTTCCTATGACGCCTCACCATGAAACTCTAGTAATATGATAGTGGGATCTACTCCTGTCATTTTGAAACTTGTTGAAATACCACTTCTGCACTATGTATATAGTTGACTACTACTTCCTGAACTTGTACCCGCAGTTGATTTTCCACTATTGGTCCCCTGACTTGCTACACCTGTTCTACTAAAAATTGGTTGTCTAAAATCTTGTGTTCCTTGCAGTGTATTAGTTGCACAAGGGGTAGTAGGTTCCACACTAACTATGATCTAGACTTGAGTTCCACCTTCTTTTCTTGACCCTAGACATCTTGTTTTCCTTTCATATGTTGTGCACAAAATTTCCTCAATCTAATCTGCATCCCAGAGATCCTCTACCTCTTCTTCATCGCTCTCCAATCCCTCTCTATCAGATATGGCCTTATTTTTGTTATTCATCTTATACTGGTAAGGTCTATTGTTGCACATCGTTCAATATTTTTTCATTATCTTCTTTATTTGGTCCTCCTCCATCATGATCAAGTCCATTTCCTCTTTCAAATTCCCCTTATCTAGATCCTTGTCCATATCTCAGACCCCTGTTAGTGCTTCCCCCCTTTCCCCATGCATGCAGAGAAGTTTAGTTGTCTAATTCCATTGTCATCATGCCTTTGTCATATAATACAATATTGATGGAAGTATATAATGATGTTATGTGCCTACCTCTGGGTCCCTTTGGAAAATCCTTCTTTGCAGCATTTTACGACTTCATAGCATCAAATGAAAATTCAGTGATAAACCCTACAACAATACTGTCTAACCAAAAATCTACTATGCCTCTGAATTTATTATTGACTTTCTGCAACTGTGCGATCCCTACAGGATGACACTCTAGTTGTCTTATATGATTCATAGGATGATTTTCCTTCAACCTCAATAACCACTCATGTAAAAAATGTGGAAATTCATAGAAAAATACTTCATGCAATTCACTAAACACATAACTGTCGAGATATTTTCACGGTGTATATTTAGTGTTTCTATTGTCCTTCTGTGCAAGATAGAGTTCCTTTGTCCTTAACCATCTTTCAATCTCTTCCTTCATTGGATTCCATGGCCTATACATTCCCTTATACTTTTTCATTCTCCACAATGTTCTTCAACAGATCCCTTCCAATATATTTTGTGCAGTTCCAACCAGAAACATAACCATTTGTTGGATGTTTGGGCTGACCTGAGTTTGGATCTCAAAGGTTTCCAACAAAACCCTCAAACTATCGTCCCTCCTGGTTAAAACGAAAGGAAACATTGAGCACAAAGTGTACAATGCAGTCTCACCCGAGATAGCGTATGGGGGATTGGAAGACTCAGATGTATCCATTCAGGGAATGGATTGGGAATGTGAGGTGTGTCTTCCTTTTATGAATCATATTTATTACTCATTCATCTAAATATATTATTCATTCATCAAGGAAACCATGCATGCATGTTGCGTGATGTAATAATCTAAGATAACATCCATTCTTGAATTGATAAATAGTAGAAACAATAAAATAACCATTCACACACATTAACACAACATGGTTACCATGGTTCACCCCAATGGGGGTTACGTCCACAAATATTTGGCTCTTCTTCTATTTTATTCATAATTCTTCAATTACAACGTTGTGCACATTACATTCTCCATGATTAAAACCAAAAACTATGACAAGTTCAATATGTGAGGCATACTAGACCACACTAGGATCCATAGCCTATGAACTAACCTTAAAAAACCCACTCTTCTCCTACTCGCTAGCTCATCAACCAACCTCCTTAAACAACCTCTACTAGACCTCCTAGGAATTTATTTATACTACTCTATTGGCTCATATCCATTACAATCGTATAAAAAACCTTAACCCTAACATGGATAGGTTTCTTCGCATGTGCACCACGATGATTTTCCTTGGTCTTTTGCATGTTTCTTTTCCTCTATATATGGTGCATGCTACAAAATTGGATTTTCTCCCTGTTGGAGCCGCCTTTGTTTTTTAGCTCATTTTGAATTTTATTTTTTCTAATGCTCGAAATCGAAAGTTGGTTTTCATATTTTCCTTTATTTTTTTCAAAATATCGGAAGTCTCATCATACGAGCAGCGACGGTTATCATACTCTCAAGGTGAGTTATACCTTTTGTTCAAATGATTTTTCCCCTTTATTACCTTGGGATTTCGCATGTCGGGTGTTATAGATCACATAGTTCACAAGTCCCGAAGAGAGAAACGATGAAATAACCTTAAAGTTTTACCCAGGTCAGTAACGAGAGTAAAGATTTTCTAAGCTACAGTTAAGCATCGTCGGGATTTCGTGTCTCGGCATTTACTAACTCCAAAATTCTTACCGTCGTAATCCTGATAGCCGAAACCACGAGACTCTTGTTTTAAGTAACCCAGGTTAGTGTTAAATGTAAAAAGTTCAGCCGTGGTTAAACTCAGTCAGAAATTCGCAACTCGGCATGTTTTCCGTCAAAAGCTACACCATCAAAGCCCCGAGTCACGAAGTCACGATAAATATAGAAACATAATTAATTAAACACTTAATCCGGTTTTATCCCCCAATTTAATTAAATCATATCATCACAATCTCACTATTTCGCAACTCGTCATACAAACCTCCTGGAAGATGTACCTTCGAAGCTCCAAGTCGTGAATTCATGATCTCTTCGATTTTGCAACTCGGCATATGAACCTCCCAAAAGCTATACCTTCAAATCTCCGAGTCGCGAAGTCGCGATATAAATAACCACGATAGTTGTTTTTTTTTCAAAAACATGATTAATTAAACACTTAATCCTGGTTACATTTTTATTTAACCAAAGCTAATTATCCCAATCTCGGGTTTTAGAGGCTGGAACGGTTAGAGTGAAAACTCCAGATGTAGCGAGTATCGAAAGATTAATTAACGTTGATAAAACTTGATTAATTGAGCTAAGCTAGTATTTCCCGTGATTTGATGCATGCACGATCTACGAGGCAATCTTAATTTTTCCTTGCGCCAACTTGCGTTTGGAACTGTCAAAATTTATGGCATTAATTTGAAACAAGGCGAATTGACAAGTAAGGATTGGGTTTTTATTGCTAAATTATATTGTAAGAATGATTTGACCGTTATGTTCTTGAAAAGTACCGAGTTTTAAATGGTTGAATGTATAGATCTGTTATTTGTTATCATCAATTCATTTCTACAATACACATAGCAAATTTTCTCAGCGAACTAATTTCTGTATGTATACATATTTTTATCGCTGAAGAGCTAAAGCAGGATCCCCCACCATGGCCCCATGAAAAGTGTCTAAAGACAATGTTGAGGTTTCGGGACAAGGTTCAGACAATGTCTCTAATACTTCACCTTGAAGTGTCGACTCTGTCAAGACCTGGTCCTTTGTTTCCGAGGTTATATAGTCTGAACTGGTAGATTATTTGGATGATTCCAGTGACAATGAAAAAGACGACCTGACCACCAAATATAAGATCGTCGTCCAAGCTGGAATGCATAAAATAGCGGCCAGGCCATGATTGCTCCCTTACTATGATATGGTCCGGTGGGCATTAGACCATGTGGATATACCAACCAGAACCATCATCAACAAGCAGAAGGTCACTATTGGAACTTTCAAACTTGAACAATTTCAAGCTATGTACAAGTTGCCAACCATTTCACACTTTACATACAATGCCGAATTCTTGGAGAATTTCAAACAGAAAGAATGTGTGCAATATGACAAGACTATGTCCAGTTTAATCAAAGATTGTGTCTCACACCCTGCGAAGTTTAGGCCGGACAATAACGGTATATATTCAATAGCTTCTCTGGAACCACAATTCAAATATGTAGCTATGATGACCTGCAGATTATATGGGAGAGAAGAAACCACACATTTTTTCCTTCAGTGGGTGCCTCTAATACATTCAGTTGCCGAAGGTTGTTGCTTCAACTGGGCTAAAATACTGTCTGATAGCTTGACCAGTCGAGTTACAGAGTATCGAGCGTAGAGGGAGAGTAGAAAGATTGCTTCATTCTTTATGTCTGCGTACATTATGGACTCCATGTGTTTTCTAATGCCCTTTCCCTTAATGAGATGGAGTTGGACTCCATCAGAGGCCGAGCCCATCCACGTCTACCATTCGAAACTGTGGGAAAACAAAGTGGCAGATTTTGTGTATGAAATATTTAACTGGGTAATGGTATCATTGCATGTCACTATTTTCGGCCACCCGCCACCTAGGATCTCAGACAGTATAGTGATGAATCTGAGCAATATAGCTGACTGGTATGTAGAAGCAGAATTCTCATATATCAGGGTTTTCGGGGCTTCTGTTCCCCCGCATGCATTACCATTATTCATACCCGATAAGTTGGCTTGTCATGAGGATACTAAGCAAACCATAATCGGTGGCATAAGCAAGGAGCTTAAGGGATATTCAAAGAAGGTATGGCTGCTTTTTCCTATTCATTTAAATTCATATTCTTTGTTAGATTTTGGGCATGCTAAAGATGAGGCAGCAGCCCTGGAAGACCTAAAATTGGTTCATGTTGAATTCAAGAAGCACAATCCGTAAAGGGTCGTAAGTAATCACTTGGTCAGTTGTGGACTCAAAAGGTTCAAACACGAAAATTCGCCCTCATATGACATTTTTCAAGGCGCAAGATCTTATGCCAAGGTTTCGGCTCGAATACAAGCCCTGGCACCCGAAGCGAGGGTCGATGTTCTAAAATTCCAAGAACATCGATGTAGTTGTCTTCCCTTAGTATTACAGGGTGAGAATCCAAGTACAGTAGAGGTGTAACAAAAAGAAGCCGAAGGCTCCAAAGATGCGGCACCCAACCAAGAAAAACACCAGGACGGGGAAGAGCAAACTAAGAGTCCAAAACCAGAGATAAAGACTCCTGAGCCACCGAAAAAGCAAACTCCAGTTACTACTCCAGGACAACCAGCTAAGAAAACCGGATATCTCGTCGCCTTCATTACTCCCTTGCAATCAACTCAAGGAAACATAGACGCAGGGTGGATTTTAAATGAAGAATTGAGACCTATAAGGATGGAAGAGATCCCTCCAAATGAGTTTGTTTTCGATAAGAAGAGAAAGGTTTTAGTAAAAAGAGAATTCTATCAGGAAGAGGGATCAACAACCAAGAAGTTCAAGGTGTTGACCGATGGGAAAGACACGAAGAAAGAAGAGTTTGCGACAGAAATAGCCGAGACATTAGGGGCATATGCTACAACAAACCAATTTTCAGTCGGGGTTTTGAAAAATCAGCTGAAGCGAAAAAATCACCTCATCAAAACCTTAGAAGCTAAACAAGCCACAATAAAGGAGGCTTCCAAGGACCAGGCAAGCACAGGAATAGAACAAGCAAGGATATCCGATAAAAAAGAGATAGAGTTGCTAAAAACTAAGCTCGAACAAGCAGAGATGGTAGCTTAGACCGGTCAGATACAAGCGGGCCAGAAAAAAGACTTAATTGAGCAGCTACAGGCTAGAGTGAAAATCGTCGAAAGTAAATTTATAAATATTGGGATGTTCTAGTCCCAGGCAATGGAGATTCGGAGCAGAGTTTCTGCAACCCAGCGAAGTTTACTCGCCAAGGTAGAGATAATTCGGGACAACTGCTTACTCTTTGATCAAGCATTGGAAAATTTATCTGTCGGAGAAAGAGAAGTTGGAGCAGCTCAGGTTGCATTTCAAGAGGCTGTAATAGCTACAAACAACAGGGAATCAGGAAGTAATCCTAGGTTTTCCATTTCTGAGTAGACCAGAGGAAATATTTTATTGAAAGAATGGGAGCACAGTATATCAGAAGGTAAACTGCAAGCCAGGAAGGTAATGAAATCCTTTGAAGAGGCTTTTGGTTCTATAGACGGTAATCTGTTAGGTATTGATAGCAAAGGAAATGCTGAGACATTGAGTCAAATGAATATAGAAAAAATCTTGCTTGATATAAATGAAAAAGAAGAAAGAGATTCGACCGAAGTCTCACAAGTAGCTATGGCAGACATAGTTCAAATAGATAAATGTATGATTAAACCAAGTGTGCAATTGTGCGCTATTGACATCCTAGATCGATAGATGGAAGAAAGGTTGCCGCAATTAGCCCGAGATTGTTACTCTTTTGAGGCCAATTGTCAAGTGGAACCGTCAAGGTTGATATCTCGGATGGTGGAAAGATGTGTCACTTGCACCGAGCATGCAAGAGGGAAAGCTTCTGGTACCAAATAAAGACATAGATAAAGAAATGAAATGATTGATCTCCTTCTTGTTATAACTAAAAATCCTAGAACGATTGAGATTCCATCATATGTAAATCTGTATAAATATACAATAGAAGGAAGGAACAAGGGCTGGACCTTTTTGGGTCAATTGTAATAAAGGTTTTCTATTTTGAGAGTTAGTATAAAGAAAATCCAAAGATTCTCAATTGTATCACGACTGTGTTATGACTTTGTTTCCTTGTATCTCATATTTCATTTCATTTCATATATGTATCTGATGAATGCTTCTCTATAATTTAGTACAACCTCTACTATAGTGAATGAATTCTAGTTTTCTATATTGTTTACTGTTTTTCTTATGTACCAGCTATCAGCAGTTATAAGACCAGTCAACACTATATATTTCTACAAATATATTTTATGATTCATCGAGTTATTTCCTCATATTTTTCTTCTTCTGTTTATAAGTGAGATTCTCCCTTGATAGGAGCCTTACATGATAGACAACTTAATGTTTTCTCCCACCTCATTCATCTTTATTTAAAATATAACTCAGTTATGGGAAAGGGCCTTTGGTTTGCACCCTATTTTCACTAATGGAACTGTAAACTCTCCTTTATATGACCGAAGTTGAGACAACACCTAAAATTCCTCTGAGATTTTCTTATCATTTTGTTCCTCTATGACTATCCCTGTAACAAGACAACCTAATATCAAACCTATACTATCAGATCAAACACATATTTACTTAAATCGTTTTGATACTATTCTTAAAACAACCACTACCCGGATTGAAATCGAACATTCATGGGCAGTGATTGAACGAGATATAAACATCTAGGAACAACTGGAAGCTAGACAACGACAACCTAGAAATCATCCCTAGCTTCCCTTGCCGAAGGTTGACATTTCTTCCTTTTTTACCCCTTACTCAATTTCGTATGCCTAGACACTGTACTTCCAAGCCTTAAGTATAGACTCTAAAACAACATCTTTTTTAGTGCCCTTGCCAGGGACCGAAGTTACAAAATATTTTTCTCTCGGAAAATGACATTTTTTTCGTTGAAAGTACCACCCTTTGATAATGAACAAAGATTGCACACCTTTTAAAGGATTTCCAATATTTCACTTGGAAAATCCACCATTAATAAGATGGCATCCAGACAAAGGAATACCAGGCAAAACCTGGATGGTAAACAGACCACACCCGTTACCGATCCTGAGAAGATTTTAAAGGTGAGAGGCTCTCTTAAGCCGAACCCTGCAATCTATCATCCTAAATACCTACAACTGAAGACCAAGAGTTCTTCTGAACCTTCGACTTCACATAGCCCTCTCTTCAACACTAAGGATCTAACATCAAACTGCTCCAAAGTTAGAAATGAAACTCGTCCAATAACCCCTGTAGAACATAAAGAAAAAATTCATGCAGAAAATTTATCTACTGTCGATATATCGTCAACTCTTCAGCTAAATTTCGTGACCTCACATGGTCTCGAAGAATATTTCAAACATCCAACTTCCACACCCATTGGTTCCCCTGACTAGATCTCTTGCAAGTCTGAAGAGCTAAGCCCTGACATCCCTTACCACTCATCCTCGAATTTTTCACCCCGCGAAGAAAGTAAAGATTCACTTTTAATCTTCCAAAACCCCCTTTACAACTTTCCACTAATAACGATGGCAGCCGCCGGAGGAGGAGGTGGAGGGGTTGTTGGAGGAGGAGGTGGAGGTGCTCCTCGGGGAGGAGATGGAGGCCAAGGGCCTACCCCCCCTCCCAGAGTGTTTGCGAAAGTGGCAGCAAGATACGCTCCCTTGGTATTTCCCGTTCCTCTGCATGACCTTCCCGAAAATTATATAAAAATTTTTCCAAAATTCACTGGGGAAGGAGATCTGACCACAGTCGAACACATAAATTTCTTTGATCAATTCGCAAACATTATAGGTCTCGAATATGAAGACATGTATTTGAAGCTTCTTGTCCAAACCTTCAAAGGTCAGGTCCAAACTTGGTTTCGGAGTCTACCTATAGGATCTATCTTGTCCTATGACGCCTTGGAAGATGTTTTCCTTAGAAAATGGGGTGAAAGAAAGGACCACCTATATTATTTAACCGATTTTGGGTCTTTAAGAAAAAATAATTCAGAAACAGTTATGGAGTTTATTCAAAGATTCAACAAGTTGTATGACAAAATCCCAGTCGAGGTTAAACCATCCCAACCCGTAGCCAAAGTAACTTTCGCGGGGGCTTTCGAACCATATTTTTCACTCCTTTTACAATAAAGAAGGGGAGCTACTCTAAACCGAATGTAAGATGACGCTGTAGAAATTGAGTCAAATATGATGGCTTCTAGTAAGTTAAAACCTAAAGTAGAAACGAGAAACCGAGAAACTAGACGCTTTAGAGAACAAGTAGGGCCGTCAGGGTCTAATAGATACACAGATGACAAAGTAGACGATATGGCCAGGGTAATTAAGGAACTGTCTAATAAGATATCTAGAATGGAGCTAGAATAGGCTAAAGCTGATTCTTTCGCCAAAAAGGATTTCAAGAGGAATCGCAATCCCCCAAACCAGGAAAGACAGATGAAAAACGAAGATCAGAAAATACAAACTCCCCTAAAGAATGAAAAATTTATAGGAGTGAATGATCTCCAAGATTTCAGAGATTCAGATGAGGATGTCGCGAACTTGGGTGATGAATGTACACAACCTTATCTGACTAGAGAGGATTATGAAAAATCTTTAAACACTCAACAATCGTCTGTTAAGGGTGAAGAAAGAGATCATACTAACCTATGTAGATATCAAGAAGAAACCGATATGATAATGGATGAGGTCCAACCTAAGTACAGTTTGAGATCTAAGAGTAATCCCATTTCAACTACTCAACCTAAGAAAATTCTCCCAAGAGGTCAAATTTATGAGCCTACTCCGGAAGAAACCCTGCTACCTAACAACAAAGTGAAAGTAGTAAACACACAAGAACCCGAGGTGGAAAACGTTGAGACCCAAACACAAGGAACTGAAATAGCTAATGCAATTACACCTTCAACCAAGATCATGAGTAATAAAGCGGTCCAGAAAAATAAGTTGGAAAAGAAGGATTCACAATTCCCAAATAGAGAAACAGACAAGGTGAGCAGAGATTTTAGTTTTTAAAACAAGATAAATAAAATTAAAATACCAATTCCTCTGGTAGAGTTAGCGAAAAACCCAGTTTATCGAAAGCATATTACCAAAGTGATAGGTGTTTCAGAGCCAGAAAGCCAATCTGATGTTTTGAACCTGGAAGATGATAAACCCAACATCACTTTTGGTCCACATTTTGAAGGGGCCAAAGTATCGGTTGCCCCCTTTTATATCACCTTAAATGTATACGATCAACTGCTACATAATTGCATGCTAGACTCCGGAGCCTCCCATAACGTGATGCCTAAAATTATTATGGAAACATTAGGTCTCTAGATCACTAGACCTTACAGAGATCTTTACTCTTTTGATTCAAGAAGACTTAAATGTATGGGGATGATAAAAGATTTAGTAGTCACCTTGGCACAAGTCCCAGTCAAGAGCATATTGATGGATGTGGTCATTGCTGATATTCCCCCCAAGTACGGCTTACTGTTTTCTAGGTCATGGGGAGCCAAGTTGGGGGGTTCTCTTCAACTGGATATGACCTTCGCCACAATTCCTGTGTTTGGTGGGCAATTTACTCAGTTGTATAGGGAGACAAGGTTAGCATATACAGTTAGCGACCCTCAAAATCTGAACAATTTCCCTATTTACATTGCAGATCAAGATTTAGGAAATTGTATCTTATCTTTTGACGATGGTTTATATGGTTGTACAGAGGAAAATGATATAGAGCATGAAGAGTCAGGTTACATGACCGAGGATATCTGTAGCACCGGTATCTGGAAAATGTTTTTTGACGGTGCCTCGTCTTGCGAAGGGGCTGGTGCAGGAGTGTTTTTTGTGGCGCCTGAAGAAAAGTTCGTTGTTCCTTTTTCTTACAGACTTCAATGGGATATAGATTATACTAACAACGTATGTGAATACAAAGCCTTGGTCTTAGGATTAGAGGTTGCCAGGAAGCTAAAAATAAATAACCTAGAGGTATACGGAGATGCGGAGTTAATAGTCAAACAAATAAATCGACAGTACCAAGCAAAGCATCCCAGATTAAGATCATACAGGAATTGTGCCTGGGATCTGATGCAAAACGTTTTCTTGTCTGTAAATGTCCACTTCATCCCACGTGCAGAAAAATTACATGCTGATGCATTAGTTAAAGCGGATTCAACTTTCACTCCTCCTACAACCTTTAAATTGAAGTATCACATAGAGATAAGACATAGACCATCTATACTAGATAATATCCAGCACTGGCAGGTTTTTGAGGATGATGAACAAATTAAGAAGTTTCTTGAAGCAGTAGGTGATTTTTCTGAAACTCATGCAGATCAAGAAAATCAGAATGACCAGATATGGATCATGCAAGAAGGGGAGGACCCTCAAGATTTCCAAGACAAAATCGCAAATCATCGCATGCTAGTCCTAAAAAACAACCAGATCCCGAAAGGACTGATCCCTCTGGAAAGATTGTTTGATCAAAACAACATACCTGTAAAGTCCACCTTACAACCCCAACCAGAAGAGGTTGAGGAATGTGACATAGGAACCAAAGAAGAATCCAGGATGGTTAAAATATCTAAACTCCCCCCCCCGGAAATAAAGGACAAATATAAGGATCTACTCAGACAATTTAAAGATGTTTTCGCCTGGTCTTACGACGAGTTAAGAACTTACGACACTACCGTGATCGATCACAAGTTACCTTTAAAGCCTGGGGTCAAACCTTTTAGACAAAATCTTAGGCAGATCAACCCCATTTTATTGCCTGTGGTCGAGAGAGAAGTAAAGAAACTTTTAGAGGCAAAAATTATAGTACCTCTAAGATATTCCGACTGGGTGGCAAATCTAGTCTCGGTCAGAAAAAAGAGTGGGGAAATTAGACTGTGCGTAGATTTCAGAAATTTAAATAAGTCCTCTCTTAAAGACAATTATCCGCTACCTAAAATGGATCATGTGCTAGAAAGGGTAGTTGGGGAGAATAGAATGTCTATGATTGATGGTTTCTCTGGATATAATCAAATCACCATGAATGAACAAGATAAAGAAAAAACAACTTTTACTACCCCTTGGGGTACGTTCATGTATGATAAAATGCCTTTTGGTTTGATGAATGCAGGAGCCACGTTCCAACGCACTATGGACATCGCTTTCATCGGAGAGAGGGATAAGTTTGTGGTCATCTATCTCGATGATTTAATCGTTTTCTCCAAATCCAACGAAGAGCATCTGGTACATCTTAAACAAACATTCGAAAAATATCGTAGGTTTGGTCTATCCTTAAACCCCAAGAAATCACACTTCGTCATGCAAGAGGGTAAATTATTGGGTCATGTTATATCTAAGGATGGGATTAATATTGATCCTAAGAGGGTTGAAGCAATAGACACTATAAACATTCCTAGAAATGTAAAATAAATTTAATCTTTCTTAGGAAAATTAATTTTTTTACGAAGATTTATCCCAAATTTCGCTGAAATTGTAAAATTGATCACATACATGCTGAAAAAGAACAACGAAGTAAAGTGGAAAATAGAGGCCAAAGCATCATTCACACACATTAAGAAGGTCATAGCCAAGGCACTTGTGTTGGCAAGTCCTGATTATCTGAAATACTTTCTTATTTTCTCATTTGCTTCTGAACACACGATTGCTGCAGTGCTCCTCCAAAAGAACGAAGAGAGTTTCGAACAGTCGATCGCCTTTTTCAGCAAGAGCCTCAGAGATGCAGAACTTAAATATGATATAATAGAAAAACAAGTGTACGCCATGGTAAGAGAACTGAAGGCATTTAGAACATATGTATTACACTCCAAGATCATTGCGTATGTATCGACCAGTTCTGTGAAAGATATTTTGGTACAACCAGACAGTGATGGGAAAAGAGGACGATGGCTAGCCAAGATTCAATAATTTGACCTGGAAATCAAACCTACTAATTTGATAAAAGGACAAGGCCTGTCCAAACTTTTGGTTGAATCAAATCTCAGAGCTCTTTATATAAACTGCCTACAGGGATATGAGGAAAACATGAACATAAGCGAGATTGATGAACCAACAAGTGTAATTAAGATTGAGGAGAAGTTTGTATCATCAGAATGGTACAGAAACATAGTATCCTACTTGCTGACTCTAAAGTGCCCAAGTGAACTATCACCATCAAAAGATAGGACTTTAAATCTTCATGCAGTTAAGTATTGTATTGCCGAAAATCAACTATATTGGAAAGACCCGCTTGGTTTCTTGTTAGTCTGCTTAGTCGAATTGGAAACATAAAGGGTTATAAGTGAATTTCATGAAGGAGTTTGTGGAGGACATCAGACTTGAAGGGCCACAACTTACAAAATTATGAGGGCTGGGTATTACTGGCCAAAACTCTTTTCAGATGTTAACGCCAAGGTCCGAGCCTATAACCCTTGTCAGTTATTTGCAGGTAAACAGAAACTCTCGATGCTACCTTTAGTTCCGGTCAAAACTGAGGCCCCTTTTCAACAATGGGGACTAGATTTTATAGGAGAGATTAATCCACATTCTAGTGCCCAACACAAGTGGATCTTAACTTCCACAGACTACTTTACTAAATGGGTGGAAGCTATTCCAACTAAAAGGGCAACTGACTCGGTGGTAATAGATTTCTTAGAAGACAATATCCTGTCAAGATATGGCTGCCCCTGAAAGATAGTCACGGATAATGCCCAGACTTTCAAATTTATGGCTATGATCAGCTTCTGCCAAAAGTATAATATCATTATTGGCCATTCTACAACGTACTACCCCCAAGGAAATGGACTGGCCGAGTCATCTAACAAGAGTCTGATCAATATAATTAAGAAAGTGTTGGATGAAAACACAAAGTCTTGGCATGTACATTTAAAGTACGCTTTGTGGGCGAATCGCATAGGCACTAAAAAGTCTATCGGCATGTCTCCTTTTCAGATGGTATATGGGATAGATGCAATGTTACCTATAAATTTATCACTCCCCGTGATGAAATTGTGGGAAGATCAGAAAGAAGAACCTAATCATGTCACCAGGAGGATAAACCAGCTAATCGAGGTTCAACAACACAGGGTCGAAGTAGATGAAAGGATGTAGAAGTATCAGGATAACATGAAGGAATTATTCGACCATAGGGCAAAGGACAAAGATTTCCTCCCAAGTGATTTAGTACTAAGGTGGGATGCAAGGAGGGAAGGAACAACGAAACATGGTAAATTTGATCATCTCTGGTATGGCCCATTCAGAGTCTCAGCTCTCGAAGAAAAAAATTCTTTCCTACTAAAAAATTTAGACGGTGAAATCCTCAACGCCCCTGTCAACGGGCGTTATCTGAAGCATTATATGGCATAAACAGTGGCAAAAAAAAGAAGAAGATGATGTGCATATTTATAGATAGGATTTTTTTTACATATATATATATATAGATATATATATATATATATATATATTTCATTTACGCATTGTTATTCTGATTTTCTTTTTCTTTCGTGAATTTTTGACACCTTTCAGATAGCCTCAATAACCTTCATATTTGCCTTTTACAGGATTCCATCTGCAAACAAAACAAGCAGGAGAAGTAAACAAAAAGTTGGGTGTCAGAAATAAATTGTCTTAAACAGGTGATACCAAAGATTTTTTGATATTTTGCAAATAAAATGAAACGGTAAGGTAAAGGTGAGATTTCCTAAAAGACTTGTTCTGAAGGGCTATCAAAGAAAACCAAGATAACCTCATCCAAAAAACAACATTGTTTGAACTAATAAATAACAAAACATTCCCATGGTTAATCGTTTACGAAATAATGAGACGAAATAAACAAGTCACTCAAATTAAAGAAATCAGTCAAAGTAAAGCACCCCCGGAAAGGATTTTCAAGAGTCAGTTTTGATTTTTTGACCTCTGTTTCTCAGTCCATAAATCTTTATCTGTCACCCTTTTCTGTTTTCAGGTTTACCCTTTAAAAATTCAACATCTTTGCGTTTTCGCATACATAGGGAGAAGAGATTATGTTTCAACCTCGAGAGCTTCAAAGAAGATTGTGGAAAGAAAGAGGGTCTTCACGACTCCTCGGTCCCTTGCTAAACAAAGTGACGCTTAAAAGTGATCCTAACTTTCCTAGGTTTTTCAACAGTTTCGGAAGATTGAGGCTTGCTCAAATAGAACACCCCCAAAAAGTTATTTTTCCCTTTCTCCCTATGACCGAAGGTGTTGTGAAAGTTAAGGGAAGGTCGGTACCGAGTAATCAAAGTAAGTTGACAGACCTATAATGCAAAATATTACACAGATATCAGCCCTGATACAAACTGATTGCCCCCATCTTCGCGCTCTAAAAAAACAAATTATAAGACAGGTGGTGAAAGGAAATTCATAAATGATTGCCCCCATCTAGTTTAAGAGACAATGAAAGTAAATTTAGAAATTATTTCCCTCGTCTTAGCATTTAAATGCACAAATATTTTTCGAAGTGGTGAAAGGAAATTCAGTAAAAAGGGGCCAGATAACTTCACCGAGGTACTGAAAAGGCTCGCTGGCAGTGAAGCAATATCTAAGATATTTGTAAGTCTGTTATACATGAATATAACTCTACTCTGGTAACCAATTATTTTTAAAACCTGATCTACATCCCAAGTTCAGACAGGGCTTCCTGATTAAAAACATATAATTTTCTTCTTTTGATGCAAGCCAATAGCCACAAGATCTGTTGGTTCTCCTAGGACTATTTTGATTGTCTTAGGGCAGACCTGAATTCAGTAACGGGAAGGAGAAATTCGTGAAAGGGACTACAACTAAGTTTAAAAAGTATCTGAGTTTTGAAAATCTTTTCAAAGGTAAAAAAAAATGAAATCCCTTTCCCCTTCGGTAGCCTGTCCTCAGGAACGTTTTCGTTGGATTAAAGACATTGACTCCATTTACCCAATATTGGCACGTGGTCTACTATTCTTCCCGTCTTACAGGAAAATGGGATCCCTAGCTGGAGCCTATGTTGGAGCTGCCTTTGTTTTTTAGCCCGTTTTGAATTTTATTTTTTTTAATGCTCAAAATCGAACGTTGGTTTTCATATTTTCCTTTATTTTTTCCAAAATCTTGGAAGTCTCATCACGCGAGCGGCGACGGTTATCATACTCTCAAGGCAAGTTATAATTTTCGTTCAAATGATTTTTTCCCCTTTATTACCTCAGGATTTCACATGTCGGTTGTTATAGATCACATAGTTCACAAGTCCCAAAGAGCGAAATGGCGAAATAACCTTAAAGTTTTACCCAGGTCAGTAGTGAGAGTAAAGATTTTCTAAACTACAGCTAAGCATCGTCAGGATTTCGTGTCTTGGCATTAACTAACTCCAAAGGTCTTACCGTCGTAATCCCGATAGCCGAAACCACGAAACTCTTGTTTTATGTAACCCAAGTTAGTGTTAAAGGTAAAAACTTCAGCCATGGTTAAACTCAGTCGGAAATTCGCAACTCGACATGTTTTCGTCAAAAGCTACACCGTCAAAGCCCCGAGTCACGAAGTTGCGATAAATATAGAAACGTAATTAATTAAACACTTAATCCGGTTTTATCCCCCAATTTAATTAAATCATATCATTGCAATCTCGCGATTTCGCAACTCGGCATACTAACCTCCCGGAAGTTGTACCTTCGAAGCTCTGAGTCACGAAGTCGCGATCTCACGATTTTGAAACTTGACATACGAACCTCCCGGAAGATATACCTTCAAATCTCGGATTCGCGAAGTCGCGATATAAATAACCACGATAGTTGTTTTTTTTTTTAAACATGATTAATTAAACAATTAATCCTCGTTACATTTTTATTTAACCAAAGCTAATTATCGCAATCTTGGGTTTTAGAGGCTGGAATGGTTAGAGTTAAAACTCCAGATGTAGTGAGTACCGAAAGATTAATCAATGTTGATAAAAACTAATTAATTGAGCTAAGCCTGTATTTCTCGTGATTTGATGCATGCACGATCTACGAGGCAATCTTAATTTTTCCTTGCACCAACTTGCATTTCGAACTGTCAAAATTTATGGCATTAATTAGAAACAAGGCGATTCGACAAGCAAGGATTGGGTTTTTATTGCTAAATTATATTGTAATAATGATTTGACCATTCTGTTCTTGAAAAGTACTGAGTTTTAAATGGTCGAATGTATAGATCTATTATTTGTTATCGCAAATTCATTTCTACATTACATAGAGAAAATTTTCTTAGAGACCTAATTTCTGTATGTATACATATTTTTATCGCAGAAGAGATAAAGCAGGATCCCCTGCCATGGCCCCGTGAAAAGCGTCTAAAGCCAACGTTGAGGTTTCGGGACAAGTTTCAGACAACATCTCTGATACTTCACCTCGAAGTGTCGACTCTATGAAGACCTGGTCATTTGTTTCTGAGGTTCTATAGTTCGAATTGGTAGATTATTTGGATGATTCTAGTGACAATGAAAAAGATGACCTGACCACCAAATATAAGATCGTCATCCAAGATGGAATGCATAAAGTAGTGGCCAGACCACGACTGCTCCCTTACTATGATATGGTCTGGTGGGCATTAGACCATGTGGATATACCAACCAGAACCATCATCAACGAGCAGAAGGTCACTATTGGCATTTTCAGACCCGAACAACTTCAGGATATGTACAAGTTGCCAACCGTGTCACACTTTACATACAATGCCGAATTATTGGAGAATTTTAAACAGAAGGAATGTGTGCAATATGACAAGACTGTGTCCAGTTTAATCAAATATTGGGTCTCACACCCTGCGAAGTTCAGGGCAGATAGTAACAGTATATATTCAATAGCTTCTCTGGAACCACAGTTCAAATATGTAGCTATGATGACCTGGAGATTATACGGGAGAGAGGACACCACACATTTTTTCCTTCAGTGGGTGACTCTAATACATTCAGTTGCCAAAGGTTGTTCCTTCGAATGGGCTAAAATATTGTCTGATAGCTTGACCAGTCGATTTACAGAGTATCGAGCACAGAGCGAGAGCGGAAAGATTGCTTCATTCTTTATGTCTGTGTACATTATGAATGTCGTGTGTTTTCTAATGCCCTTTCCCTTAATGAGATGGAGTTGGACTCCATCAGAGGCCGAGCCCATCCACATCTACCATTAGAAATTGTGGGAAAACAATGCGACAGATTTTGTGTATGAAATCTTTAACTGGGTAATGGTACCGCTGCATGTCACTATTTTCGGCCACCCGCCACCTAGGATCTGGGACAGTATAGCGATGAATCTGAGCAATATAGATGACTGGTATGTAGAAGGATAATTCTCATATCTCAGGGTTTTTGGGGCCTCTGTTCCCCCACATGCATTACCATTATTCATACTCGATAACCTGGCTTGTCGTGAGGTTGCTAGGAAAACCGTAATCGGTGGCATAAGCAAGGAGATTAAGGGATATTCAAAGAAGGTATGGCCACATTTTCCTATTCATTTAAATTCATATTCTTTGTTAGATTTTGGGCATGCTAAAGCTGAGGCAGCAACGTTGGAAGACCTAAAATTGGTTCATGTTGAATTCAAGAAACACGATCCGCAAAGAGTCATAAGTAATCACTTGGCCAGTTGCGGACTCAAAAGGTTCGAACACGAAAATTCACCCTCGGATGACATTTTTTGAGGCGCAAGATCTTATGCCGAGGTTTCGGCTCAGATACAAGCCCTAGCACCCGAAGAGAGGGCCGATGTTCTAAAATTCCAAGAACATCGACGCAGTTGTCTTCCCTGAGTATTGCGAGGTGAGAATCCAAGTACAGTAGAGGTGCAACAAAAAGAAGTCGAAGGCTCCAAAAATGCAGCACCTAGCCAAGAAAAATACCAGGACAGGGAAGAGAAAACTAAGAGTCTGAAACCAGAGATAAAGACTCCTGAGCCGCCGAAAAAGCAGACTCTAGTTACTACTCCAGGACATCCAGCTAAGCAAATCGGAGATCCCATCGCCTCCATTACCTTGCAGTCAACTCAGGGAAACATAGATGCAGGGTGGATTTTAAATGAAGAATTGAGACCTATAAGGATGGAAGAGCTCCCTCCAAATGAGTTATTTTTCGATAAGAAGAGAAAGGTTGTAGTAAAAAGAAAATTCTATCAGGAAGAGGGATCAACAACCAAGAAGTTCAAGGTGTTGACCGATGGGAAAGACAAGAATAAAGAAGAGTTTACGACAAAAATAGCTGGGACATTAGGGGCGTATGCTACAACAAACAAATTTTCAGTCGGGGTTTTGAAAAATCAGTTGAACTGAAAAAATTGCCTCATCAAAACCTTAGAAGCTAAACAAGCCACAACAGAGGAGGCTACCAAGGACCAGGAAAGCGAAGGAATAGAACAAGCAAAGCTATCTGATAAAAAAGAGATAGAGTTGCTCAAAACTAAGCTCGAACAAGTAGAGTTGGTAGCTCAGACCGGTCAGATACAAGTGGGCCAGCAAAAAGAATTGATTAGGCAGCTACAGGATAGAGTGGAAATCACCGAAAGTAAAGTTATAAATATCGGGATGTTCCAGTCCCAGGCGATGGAGATTCGGAGCAGAGTTTCTGCAGCCCAGCGAAGTTTACTCGCCAAGGTAGAGATAATTCGGGACAACTGCTTACTCGTTGATCAAGTATTGGAAAATTTATCTGTCAGAGAAAAAGAAGCTGGAGAAGCTCGGGTCGCATTTCAAGAGGTTGTAATAGCTACAAACAACAGGGAATCAGGAAGTACTCCCAGGTTTTCCATTTTTGAGAAGACCAGAGGAAATATTTTATTGAAAGAATGGGAGCACAGTATATCATAAGGTAAACTGCAAGCCAAGAAAGTAATGAAATCCTTTGAAGAGGCTTTTGGTTCTATAGATGGTAATCTGTTAGGTATTGATATCGAAGGCAATGCTGAGACATTGAGTCAAATGAATATAGCAAAAATCTTGCTTGATATAAATGAAAAAGAAGAAAGAGATTCGGCCAAAATCTCATAAGTAGCTATGGCAGACATAGTTCAAATAGATAAATGTATGATTAAACCAAGTGTGCAATTTTGCGCTATTGACATCCTAGACCGACAGAAGGAAGAAATGTTGCTGCAATTAGCCCGAAATTGTTACACTTTTGAGGCCAATTGTCAAGAAGAACCGTCAAGGTTGATATCTTGGCTGGTGGAAAGATGTGTCACTTGCACTGAGCATGCGAGAGGGCAAGCTTCTGGTACCAAATAAAGATAGAGATAAAGAAATGAAATTATTGATCTCCTTCTTGTTGTAACTGAAAATCCTAGAACGATTGAGATTCCATCATATGTAAATCTGTATAAATATACAATAGAAGGAAGGAACAATGGCTGGACCTTTTTGGGTTGATTGTAATAAGGGTTTTCTATTTTGAGAGTTAATATAAAGAAAATCCGAATATTCTCAATTCTGTCACGACTGTGTTATGAGTTTGTTTCCTTGTATCTCATATTTCATTTCATTTCATATATGTATCTGATGAATGCTTCGCTATAATTTATTACAACCTCTACTATAGTGAATGAATTCTAGTTTACTATATTGTTTACTGTTTTTCCTCTGTACCAACTATCAGCAGGTATAAGACCAGTCAACATTGTAGATTTCTATATATATATATTATGCTTCATCGGGTTATTTCCTCATCTTTTTCTTCTTTTGTTTATAAGTGAGATTCTCCCTTGATAGGAGCCTTACATGATAGATTAATTTTTTCTCCCACCTCATACAACTTTATTTAAAATATAACTCAATTATGGGAAAGGGCCTTTGGTTTGCACCCTATTTTCACTACTGGAACTGTAAACTCTCCTTTATACGACCGAAATTGAGACAACACCTAAAATTCCTCTGATATTTTCTTATCATTCTATTCCTCTATGACTGTCCCTGTAACAAGACAACCTAATATCGAATCTGAACTATCAGATCAAACACATATTTCCTTAAATATTTTTGATACTATTCTTAAAATAACCACTACCCAGGTTGAACTCGAACATTCATGGGCAGCGATTGAACGAGATATAAACATCCAGGAATAGCTAGAAGCCCGACAATGCCAACCCAGAAATCATCCCTGGCTTCCCTTGCCGAAGGTTGACATTTCTTCCTTTTTTACCCCTTACTCACTTTCGGATGCCTAGACACTGTACTTCCAAGCCTTAAGTACAGACTCTAGAACAACACTCCCAAAAATAGGCCTGTGCCAAAAATGATCAATGGTTGGCATTAATCGAACTCCGGGAATCATTTTGAATCACAAATGGAAGTTGTCGATGGTTGATGGGTCAGTAGTCAAACATCGACTGATTTGATGAAAGGTTTCGAGTCAAGCAAAAAAAATCGTCGATGGCCGATGGGATGATGGTTGGGAATTGGTCAATTCGATGAAGTGTTTCGAATAAATAAATAGAATTCATTGATTACTGAAGTGTCGATGGTTGGGCATCGACTAAATTTAGTGAGGTGTTCAGGTCATCCAAGAGAATTGGTCGATGACCAACGAAGAGAAAAAGGTGATGACATGTCATGCCAGGTCAGAATCCACATGTCATGCCACATTATCCAAGTTGACAACTCAAGATGACATGTCATGCCACGTTAGCATCCATGTCTCATGCCATGTCATCCAATAGAAGTGGTTAATGGTCGATGGTCAGGTCGATTGATTTGGGGAACTATCTACGACATTCATCGAGGATTGTCGATAATTGATGGGTTGATGGTCGGGCATCAATAGAATTAGTGAATATTTCCATTCACCAACAAATATTTTTGATAACCAATAATTGAAACGACCTATTTGGAGTGGTGTACAAATCACTGTCATGGAAATGTGCCAATGACTAACGGTTGCGTCAAAAGATTGGGGAAAGTGTGGTGTTTGTCAAAGAAAGAATGTCGATTGTTGATGGTTGATGTATCATGGATCAATGTCTCAGATTCCATGCTATTTGATATTAACAATTCATATTTAAAGGGTTATTACAATAGTAAAATAGTTATATTTATGCGAATTTTTATGGTTTTTGAAGGTCATCAACTTTGCAGGGAATTTTTAAGGTCCTAAACGATGCTTTTATCCAATCAAAACCTGGAATAATAGAGTCTACCAGGGCACACTTTGTATTTTCATCTCAAATAAAATATCTCGGAGAGAGTTATCCAATGAGCTAAATGGTTTGCAAAATGGAGCTCGTATGAGAAAGTTACAGCCAAAAAAGTGAAGGTAAAATTTTGGCACCACTTTTACTTCCAGAGGGCATAAATCCATGCTCAAAGGTCCATTTGGGGAACATGAGTATTTTATGGAAATATTATGACCCATAGAAGACAATGATGAATTCAAATTGTGATTATGGGTACCTGAAAATGTGCAGGAAGATAAATAAGATACATGTAGCATATAAGGGTAAATTGGGTAAAACAACCTAAACGTCTTTGGACCATAACATTTAGCTTGGAGCTCGGATATGAAAAAACGAATAATCATTGGAAACGTATTGAGAAGTAGAATACAACGGTTAACCCATAATTTGGTCTTAGGAAACAAATTTCTCATAAATTAATAAAGAGATTTTTGTAGTAGTAAAAGAGTGGAAATTACAAAAATTAAATGTTGTAACTTTTCTCTTAGAACTCATATTGAGGCATGAGTATAGTCGTTGGAAAGATTTTTTAGAGAGGAATTCATATAGGAATCATAATTTTGATTTGGTGAATTATGTCCTCCATAAATTGATGAATAAATAAACTACATTCTAATGGATATAATGTTTTATGTTATGCTTGTTTCTAAAAGTAATTATTGCATGCACATTTCTTGCAGAATTAGAGGCACATGAAATAAAATTTGGTTCTTACATGAGGACTAGAGTCACGGATGATGATCATGGATATTATATCCACGAGGAAGAGGTCATAGGTATACATGTCAACATGGGGAATGCTGAAACAATGTCAAATGGAAGAAGAGATAGGCATGAGCCTATCACTATGAGAAGCATGCATAAATAAGTGTAGAACTACAAAGATGATAATGAAAGGATTATGAATTCTAAGGAAGAGATACTTCATATCTTAAACGTGTTTCATAATCAAGTTAACAAGGAATTTGGTACTAATCAAGCAACTAGTTCTAGAGAAGTTCCAACATCAACATTCCATAGAAAAAGGGATGACCATGGAAATGATAGGAAGTCAAGAAGCATGAGTAGGCACCATCATTCACCAAAGAAATCCAATAGAATAACTTGTGTAATTTCTAGGCCAGGGAGTAGCCCAAGTGTGTGTCATGTTAGGAGGAAAAGAAGAAGGCTCGAGGTAGACATATTGCAAGGTGAACTCAAGAAGATTAAGACACCAACTTTCAATGGTGAGCACATGAAGGGATAATATACTGGGACCTATATTTTGGAAATGAAAAAATATTTACAGCTGCATGACTACCCCTCCTAAGTAGAAGCTATAATTTCCACCTACCACTTGCAAGGAAAGGAAACCATGTGGTGGGATCAACTCAAGCTGCGAACCATGACAATGGACGAATATAAAAAGAGTTTCTTTGAATTGCTGAAGTATATTGACTTCATAAAGGATGAGAAATTCAAAATCCAAAGGTGTCCAAGTGGCTCACCCTCCTTTTATAGTGACAAGATTCAATATGATAACCCCAAGTCTTTGGAGGGGACCGTAAGGAGAGCAAGGAACCTTTATGAGTAGAGAAAAGTAAGACTAGTTTTACAAAAGGATTGGAATGCCAAGATGAAAGGGAAAAAGGGATCAAAGGAGGAAATATTTTAGGCCACCCTTTTTCATAAATAACTCCCAAGAAAATCAACAAGGTCAAGCATCCAAAAATCATCACAAGACTACATATTCATTTACAAAAATGCGAAGGAAGAAGCACGTTCAATGTTGGGGATGTGAGGGAAATCACTTATATAGGGACTTCCTTCATAAAGGGGAAAGAATGAGGATTGTACACAACATTCAAGAGGCTAAAACAATGTAAGACATGGGAATAAAGACAATAAGGATTTATGCACCCTTAGACAACAAACAATCTGAATAGCAATCCCCCATGATTGAAGTGGAAGGTAAGATTGATAACCATCCCATAGAAATTTTAATTGATTCTAGAGATATCCATTGTTACATAAATGCTAAAATTGTTGAATTATTTCACTTACAAAAGAATAAGCATAAGAAATATTGGTTAGTTAAATTAGCCACAGGAGCTAAGAGAAATATCACTGAGTTGGTTAAAGATTGTCCAATAGACATGAATGGGATCAGTACAAATGTACATGTAAATATGATAAAATTGGGCTCATATGATTGTCTAATTGGAATGGATTTGTTGGAAAAATACCATGTTGTCCTATACTTTTACAACAAGACAATGACATATCTTGATGAATAAGGGAAATAAGGAAAGCTTCAAGGCATTCCAACAACTATAGCTTTTAGAGACATTCCATCTATACAGTTGAAGAAGACTTTTAGGAAGGGATGTTATATTTTTGCAGCCCATATGGAAGAGGAAACCAAAGATAAATTGGAAATCATTGAATACCATCTTGTCTTAAAGGATTTTGAATATGCTTTTAGATAAATTCTAGGTTTTCCACCAAAAAGAGACAATTATTTCTCTATTGATTTGGTGACAGGAGATTCCATAGTGTGCAAGACACCATACAGGACGGGAACATTAGTATTGAAAGAGTTGAATATGTAGCTTGAAGAATTGTTAAAGAATATGTATATACGCCCAAGTGTGTCACCTAGGAGAGCCCCAATTATTTTTTTAAATAAGAAAGATGGAACCTTAAGGATGTGTATGCTAAGATAAGTTAGTGCATCTTTTACCAAAATAATATTCACTACTTGGGGCATATAATTTCAGCAGCATGGATAGAAGTTGATCCTGAGAAAATAGAGACGTTTAGAGGATCAATAAGACCAAAGAATATGATAGATGTTAGATCATTTATGGGTCTTTCCATTTATTATCGAATATTCATAAAAATATTCTCAAAGATTGCAAGTCCAATCACTTATTTGTAAAAGAAGGGAGTGAAGTTTGAATGGAGTTCCAAGTGTGAAGAAAGCTTTCAACAGTTGAAGGAAATATTGACAAGTGCGCCAATATTGAATATTGCAGATCCAAATGAAGTTTTTGTTGTGTGCACTGACACATGCAAGGAAGGGATCGGTGGTCTCTTGAGTCAAAAGGATCATGTGGTATGGTATGAGTCTAGAAAACTAAAAGAATGTGAATGGAATTATGCTACCCATGATCTAGATTTATCAACAATTTTACATGCATTAAAAATGTGGAGGTATTACCTTATGGGTAAGAAATTCGAGCTAAGGATAGAACAATGTGGTCTGAAACATTTGTTTGGAAAACTGACACTAAATTCTAGACAAACTAGATGGATGTAATTTCTTAGTGAATATGCCTATGAAATTAAGCGTATTAAAGAAAAGGAAAATCAAGTGGTTGATGCGCTCAACATGAGGGCACATGCAAAGGACATTTCAGCCATTAGCATGTACATGATTGATTTGAAATATTAAATTATTGTAACAACAAATTCAGATCAATATTATCTCAAAGTAAAAGAGATACTACAGTAGGGTAATTTTCAGCAGAAATTTAATTCTTATGAGTTGAAAGAAGATGGAATTCTCATGTACAAAGGAAAGGTATATGTGTCGAATTCCAGTGAGATGAAAAACACAGTGCTGAAGGAAATGCACAATGTTCCATATGTCATGTACCCACGATATCATAAGACAATTTCAATTATAAGGAGCCAATAATTTTGGCCAGGAATGAAAAAGGAAGTGGCTAATTACATAACCAGATATCTATAATGCCAACAGGTAAAGACAAATCCTAGACATCTAGTAGGTTTTCTACATCCATTACTCATTCCAGAATGGAAGTGGGAAGTTGTGATAGTGTATTTTATTACAAATCCGTCTTGAATAGTGAAGTAGCATGATTGCATCATGGTGGTGGTAGATAAATTCACTAAGGAAACACATTTTATTCTAGTAAAGACTACACACAAGGAAAAAAAATTGCAGATATCTATATGAAATAAGTATCTAGGCTACACAGAGTGCCTAAGGAAATAGTTTCATACAGAGATCCAAAGTTTACTTCCAATTTTTGGAAGACTTTCTTCAAAGGATTTGGAACAAATTTAATTCTCAGTACAACATATCATCCATAGTTAGATGGGAAAATAGAAAGGATGAACATGATAATTGAGGACATGCTTAGATTGTATGTAATGGATCAACCATCAAAGTGGGAAGATTATATTCATTTAGTTGAATTTTCCTACAACACTGAGTATCATAACTCATTGAAAATGAGTCCATTTGAAGCATTGTATGACATAAAATGTAACACACCAATAAATTAGGAAAATCCAACAGACAGAGAAGTCGTTGGACCATATTTGTTGAAGGAAATCGAAGAGAAAATGACAACGATAAAGTAGAATTTAAAGGTTTCCTAGGACAGGAAATTTTTTTATGCAGACAATAACAAAGTTTTCAGAGATTTTAAAGTGGGAGAGAATGTGTTCTTAAAAGTGGAGAAGAGAAGTTCTATAATATTACGTAGTTTCCCAAAGTTGGCAGTAAGATAATGCGGGCCTTTTGAAATATTAGAAAAGATAGTGTCAGTTGCATACATGCTAGCACTACTTGCATCCATGAGAGTGAATAATGTATTTATTGTGTCATTATTAACAACATGTTTCTAACCCTAATCACATAATTGATTGGAATGTGATCTAGGTGGAGCATGAAAGGGATTTTTGGGTGGAACCAATATGCATCCTTGACTGAAAATTCAAAGTTATCAAGAACAAAGCCATATGGATGGTAAAGGTTCAATGGACCTGTTACGTTCCTGAAGATGCTACATGGGAGAATGAAGAAACATGTGGGAAGAATACTTGCAAAGGTTTGACAATTTTGAAAAAAATGGAATGCAAGACTCCATTTTGAGAAATTAGAGTTATGGAACCACATCTCAAAGTCCTAGCCAACTGCATTGGGGACCTTGATAAAAGAATGTCTAACTCCTTGATTTAGCCTTGATAAATGGATGGTACACCCCTTGGATTAAACATGATAAACTATTGGTGCATTCCTTGGGTCGATGAGTTGAGGGGAACATGAGATTATGGTTGGAATGTTTGTTGGGATTGTTAAATTGCAAAAATTTTATTTGTATGTATTGCAATGTAAATTTGCATATATGTATATCAACATAGTGTGCATCGAGAACGATGCACAATTTAGGGGAGGGGGGATGTAACATCCCCACTATAATACCCAATTTAATTAATGCTTAGCATAGATATAATATGTGAGTACGTCTAAATGAAGTAATATGCAAATTGTATTTTTTATGTTTTAATAATAAAATGTGATGTCGACTGCTGAGGGGACATGGACAAGAGGTGGTGGCTGAATTAATTGACAAGAGAGAGGAGTTTTTAGGATAATGGCCAAGATGGGTACAAATGGGGAATTACCAATGAATATTAATCCAACCCATTTTCCTAAAATTTTCCATTGATATGTGAACCTTCTAATTTATGATAGAGTGTTCCCAAATCCAATCATTGAATACATGTAAGATGGTGGGTATGAGTAGTCACATAGCATAGTTATTGGGCACATGGGGGTTGAGTACAAACATCTTGGGTAAGAGTGAGAGTCAATAAAGGCAAGCCAAAGGGAGAAATTCATATGGGTGGGGACAACAATTTCCGAGATTCAAGTTGTTTGCATGAGGAGAAAGTAGAGAGAAAGAAAGAGAGATTGGAGCTAGTGTAGCCATGGAGGGTGAGTTTTAGAGAAAGATGGAGCATATTAAATCATATTTGGATCTAGAAACTGAAGAGCTAGGTTGTCAAGCATGAATAGTGAACTCCTAGGTGAGTTTCACTGTAAAAACAAGAGGTTTATGTTGGTTTGATGGTAGTTATCCTAACATAAGGTTCTCTTTCGTTCCCAGCTGAGATATTCCTAGCTACCTGTGCCATAGAGACCTTGATAAATGAAGGCGACGCCTAAGGGAATGTGATCAGTGAAGGGGTACATTCCTTAGGTTGGGAAGGTCAAGAGGAAGACAGTTGGTGTAAAATTAGTATAGTTGTAGAAAGATATCAATGGGTTGTGAGTTTTATGAGTTGTGAGTGGACTGTGAGAGACCACCCTCTTTTTTGGATTACTAGCCTCATCTCGGGGGTGATTGTCTGTCTGGATTTGGAACAACAAGTCTATGGTTTGGTGGAACGTCCATACCATGTATCTAGTTGCACAAATCTTGTTTAACGATAAGTTTTTTATCTTGTTGTTGTGTTATTTACATGTGTTATTGTTGTGCATGAACTCCATGTATTTGAGAATAATTTATATGTTGTTGTGATGATTTATTAAACTATATTTCATGACTATTTATCCCATTGTAGATGAATGTAATTAAAAGGTAATAGATAGTAATTATTTATGGTTGTAATTCATAACTGAGAGCTACAAGAAATCATTTAACTCTAGAAGAATTAAAATAGTTAACATAAATTTCATTTTTATGATTATTCCACACCATAACGTCCCTCAGTTGGGATGGGGGACGTTACAAAACTGGGAAATTCCACTTCATATTATCCATAAGGAAATGTCTCGGCTCAATCATCCAAAAATAATATCATTAAGATCATCAACAAGGTGTTGTCCTAAAACAAGAAATCTTGGGATCTCACCTAAAATAGGAAGTCTAGTAAGATAGAGTAAGCATTAAGATAATTCTTGGTTCGTCTCCATTTCAACTGCTATATGGGATGGAGGTTATTTTTCCCATACAAATCATTCTTCCTGTGATAAAATTGTTGAAATATAGAGAGGCAGAGTCATATTATATGTAGAGAAGAATTAGCCAACTTGTTGAAGTCCAATAGATAAGGGATCAAGTACAACTGTTATCTCAATATCATCAAGCAAGGATGAAATAAATATTTGACAAGAGATACAAGGAGAGAAGATTTATGACATGAGATGTATTTTTAAAGTGGGATGCCAGAAGGGAAGTAAAGGGAAAACATGGAAAATTAGACAACCTACAAATTGGAACTTTCCAGGTTGTTGTAGTTCAAGATAACAACGCATATGATCTAACGCAACTGGATGGTGAAGTATTTGGGGATCCCGTCAATGGGAAGTTCCTTAAAAATTTCTTGTAGTAATGAATACTACAAATTTTCTCACCCTGTACATAAATAAATAATTTTCCATTTCTATTATTTATTTTTAATTTTAATTCATTCACCATATTTACATAAGCAAGAAATTAGGGTTTCAAATTTAAGTTGTTCAACAATTTTTGTTTTACCTCTCGAGTCAGTTTTTTAGGTGCACATGGAACTACTTGTTTGAATGCAAACTCCATAACCCAAGAGGAGAAGGCACTTGGTTTGTAGTTATCAGTAGGCCACATGGGTATGTTCTCCCCATTGGAGCTGATGTTAGTATTGGTTTCGATCCAATCATTAGCATGCACCTTGATTGAGATTAAGGGGTCAAAATTCAAAAGAAAGAGGTCACAAGAGAGATTCTAGGGTTCACACATCAAAGGAGAAATACATATTGTTGGGAGCCTAAAAATATGTAGTAAAATAAAATCTATCCCTAAGGGCTCGAGACTCAGTTTTAAATACTTAGGCACTTATTGGGAGCACAAAAGACACTTATCTCATCCAAATTAAGTTCAATGCCTCACTCAAATGGAGCCACATCATATAAATGAGGCTTAAAGAGAAAGTGTGGGAGGAAGTATGTGTTGATTAAGATTGGTTGTCATTGATGTCAACCCTTCAAAGTGAATACAAAATAGATTATTTCAATAATAAATTTAATGGAGAAATTAGAAGTGGGTTAACCCTAAAATAAGGAAAGTGGGCCAAGTGACCTAGAAGATGTTTTTAAGGAAGCTACTTGGAGAGTATAAATAAGAGGCAAGGCTCTCTCATTTTAATCACACTTGAGAACATTGAATATCTATAGGTGTCTAAGGTAACCAAGGATATCTAAGTCGAATTTCTGATGGAATTTGAAGAAAAGAAGGCCAAAATGCAAGGAAGGATAAATTCTTGTGATGGTGCTTTCTAAGGTATGTTATTTATAGGTCATCTCACCATTTTTTCTATAATTTTTTTTCTGTAATGATTCATACCATGACATTTCTATTCCATTGAGAAACCATACCCAAGTATCTGTGGTAAAAAAATTAGCTTGTGGTTCGTTGTAGTTTGGGAGTTACACTCCGTGGAAAATAGAGTTTGTGGCTAGTCCTGAAACTAGTCAAAAACATGTGTTTCGGGTAAAAACGTCATAACTTATTCATAACAGATACAACTTCAGTGAGAAAAAATGTTTTGATTAGGGTACAATCTATAGTATGATGTGTAATAGTTTTAGATCAATTCAATGAATATTTTGTGCGGGTCACGCTCTACAAGGTCGCTCTCTAGAATAAGCCAGAATTTACCAAGGTATGCCATTTTTTCTATAACTCATTTTCTGAGAGGTTCCAAGTAGTGACACCTGGAGGAATTGCATAAAACAAACTGAAGAACATTCTATATCAGTTTCATATATTTATATATTACATTTTCAAAGTTATGATTACTTCAAGTTAGGGTTGTTGACTAATCCAAAACTAGGCATGTGAGACTAAAGAAAAGTTTGATGAAAATGCTAGTCTCTTGTTGTTAAAGTTAAGGAATATTTTTCAGGAATTTGATCATATCCACTAGGTATATTACAAATCTACAAATCAAATTTGGATGATGAAATTGACGAGGGATTTTGGTTGAGGTACATGTTGAGTACATGGTTGAGACAAGTAGTTGATGAGTTGGCACATACATGAGGTGTATAGTTGATGATGTTGGTACATATTGATGAGTAGTTGACACATGATTGGTAAATACTTGGTACATGGTTGGATGCAGTTGTTTATGGTACATGTTGATTACAGGTTGTTTGGTATAGGTTGGTGCATGGTTGATGCACTTGTTTATGGTGCAGGTTGATTACAGTTTGTTTGGTATAGGTTGTTGCATGGTTAATGAACTTCTTTATGGTACAAGTTGATTACAGGTTGAGGTACATGTTGATTCATGGTTGATGCATGGTTCAAATTTATTGGTACAAGTTTACAATGATATATATCACAGTGATAGTGTGACAATGGTTCCATCATTCTACTTCTACTTCAGGATGGTAGGACGGGGCAAGGACAGGTTGTTGTAGCCACCTTCTGGTTGTAGCCGAAGAACATAGGGGTTTGTATCCTCCTTCTGGTCGTAGCCATAGAATTAGGGATTTGAAGCTTCCCTCAAGTTGTAGCCTAAGAAACTAGGGGGTTGGAGCCTCCTTCCAGTTGCAGCTGGAAAACAAAGGAAGTTGGTGCTTCTGTTAAGGTCCTAACCCGCACATAGGTAGATTAATGTATTCGGATGTAATAAAGGTCAATATTAAATAAGACCTTTCAATAAAATAGAATAAGGCGGATGTAAGAAGACCTAATAGAAGCTTCCGCTTCTAGAAGGATC
>ML790021.1:134050-145305 GCA_009831015.1 Picea engelmannii | reverse complement strand
TGTACTTGAACATTTAAGTGGGGTAAAAGGAGGTTGCCCCCTCGAAGAGGCTTATTATCTGAAATTATCTCTTTTTCAAGGCGTTGAGTACTTTTCCTGAGGTTTTTCTATGCTATATTGATGTTTGGTTCTTAACATTATCTGAGTAGTAGGGTACCATCAAAGTAACTGATTTAATGGTGCATTCAAAGTTTCATAGTCTGAATTAGTTCATACTTAGACATGCATGGATTAATATTTGAGACAAGTAGAAATATTAATCAGATCACGTGTTTTATTTATTTTCTTGGATATATAATATTATTAAACAAATGGTTGATTATATTTTATATTACCGACATCTTGTTAAATGCAATTCATAAAATATCATTACACAAAAAAATATTGCCAAGAAATCCATATAGTGATACAAGTACAAAGGTTTATTGTATACACCCAGGGTTTAGGAAATTCTTTGAGCAATGCCTTAGTATTTTTTAGTCTAGTTTATAGACTTCTGTGCAATAAGAAGATGTGAATGAACTTTTTCCATTTTTATTTGACAAAACTATATTTAAAAGGGAGAAATTTAAAGTTATACTAACACAAGATGATTATGACACCATACCAAGGAAGGGTTATGTTGGTGTCAGGAATCCATATGTAATCCCAAAACCTTTAAATAAATATTGGGAGATATTGAAGAGTGTTTATGATGCTAGAAACATAGTGATTTTAGACAATTCAAAAGAAAAACATGTTTGTAATGATGAAGGGAACTATGTAATTACAAAAGGATTTAATCATGATGATGTGAATGACACACATTTCTTAGATCAATTGTGGCCTTGCTTGCTAGAATGATGTTAGCGATGTGAGACCTATTGCAGAAAACATGAAACTAGTTTATTAAATATTGTGATCAATCATTTTTCTTAATATTTTCTATGGGACAATGTTTTATGGTTAATAAGGACTCATATTTTTATATATTCAGTTGTTTGATTACTTTATTATTACTTGTAGATGAAGTGTAACCAAATTTAAAAGTTATGATTGATATAGATTAAATGTGATTGAAATTAAGTGCAAAATTGGAGTTTGTAAAGTTCAAAATCATATTTTTAAAGTGTTAATATCAAATTCCAAACATGAAAAATTAGATTCCTAAAGTGCTAATATCAATTTTCAAAAGTGAAAAATTAGATTTTGAAACTACCAATGTCATCTTTGAAAAATGCCAAAAATTGATTCCAAAAGTGTCGATATTCTATTAAAAAACAACAAAATCTAGTTCCAAAAGTGTTAATTGAAAATAAAATATTGTAGTTTTGAAACCTAATATTGGCACTTTCGGAGCTGATTTTTTCACTATATAAACCCAATCTTGAACTTTAGGAAAGTTATTTTTGTCCTATCTTTGAAGGGGCTTAAATTGGAATTAATCCAAATTTAAAGTAATAGGGGTTTGTTTTTGAGATATTGATTATTTAATGAAAAATTCAACGCATCTATAGAAGGAAGATTTCAAAGGAGATTCATAAAGGAAAAAAACATATTTAAACAAGGTTCGGTAGATCCATTTATATGTAATATTTCAAAGGAGATTGATAAAAGAATAAAAAATATTTAAACAAGGTTAAGTAGATCCATTTATATGTACAAGTGAAGCTAAAGGAATCCTATGAAAAGTGAAAGTTTTAAATGATTCACAAAATACAAGATCTTCAAGGAACAAGATACTTAGTATAGTTATGCATGGAAAAGAAAAGGTTATATTTAATTAAAAATAAAATCAATTATTTGAGATATAAGCCTTATTAAGTGTTGAAAAGGTGGGAAACAATGCTTATGGAGTTAGTATACCTCTCTACATATGCATTTACTTAATGACAAATGTAGAGAATTCAAAACCCTATCATCTATCCATGCTCAACGAGGGAAAACCCTTACCTTCCATAAAATACTCGGCATTATATGCAAGGATATGGAGAGTTAGGGAAATAGTATATTATTTTTATAATAAGATACTCGGCATTATATGCAAGGATATGGAGAGTTAGGCAAATAGTATATTATTTTTATAAGAAGACAATAATGACTAGAAGAGTTCAACACGAACTATGGCAAGTTGGACTAAAAAGGAAAGTATTAGATGTGGCAAAGGGGCACTGGAAGGAGAAATTTGAGAAACATTTTCCTATCTCCTTCAAAAGTAAATATTTTGGGGAGAAAATTCCTTTCAAAATGGGAATGCGTCATTCAAAAGTGGATCACTATAATATTTTATTCTTTATTGGTACTTTATGGATTAGAAAATAAGAGTTATGGTCTTTTTGGGACATTTTTAAGATCAATTCTAAATTCCATTAAGTAGGTTGAAAATTGTTCATGTAAGGGGATAAACCATTGTATAATCTTTTCTATGTTATTTTTTTGTTTGATATCATTCCTATGATGTATAATTTTTAGAAAGTCCATTAAGTAGGGTGAAAATTGTTCATGTAAGGGGATAAACCATTGTATAATCTTTTCTATGTTATTTTTTTTTGTTTGATATCATTCCTATGATGTATAATTTTTAGAAAGTAAAATTTGTATGAGAAATTTATGTTTTTAACAAGTTATTTTGCTTTGTCCACCACACCACAATACAAGGTGGAATCCACAATGTTTGTTATTAATCACATATGTTTGTTATTAATCACAAATATGGATATAACCATATTTAGTATTTTAAGAAGATTCTATGTTGGGTCCAAAACATTGACCCTAATCAAAAGTAGGAAAATGTTAAGTCTATAACTTGATCCTATAATATTTGTTACTAATCACACACGTGGATATAACTATGTTTGATCTTTTAAGAATATTTTATGTAGGGTCCAAAACATTGACCCTAGTCAAAAGTAGAGAAATGTTAAATATGTAACCTTAACACTAACAACTATCAGGAAATGTTAAAACCTTAACTACCATAAGAGAAATTGGAAATGTTAAAACCTTAACTACCATAAGAGAAATTGTTATGTTCCTATTGCATTAAGTTTTTGTTTAATATATTATAAATGAAAAGGAGTGGAATAATATAATAGACGACATTAATAAGGTGACCATGTAGCATGTTATAATATGCCACAATGTATATTTACTCATAGTGAGTTTTTGACTTATTTATATTTTTTATTGTAAACTTGAGAATTATAATAAGAGAAAGGCACAAACCTTATTTTTATTTTTATTGTAAACTTGAGAATTATAATAAGGGAAAGGCACAAACCTTATTTTTGGTTACTGGGGCGTTTTACTTTAATTTTCTAATGTTTAGTATTTTAATTTTTTGTTAAAGGGATTATTAGATAGATTTGATATGTTGAATGCTATTGATTTTGATCTGGGTATTATATGATCATGTTATCTGAAATTATAATATTTTCAATAGTTCTAAATTAGGTATTCTTGTTTTTGATGAATCTTGTATACCCACATGGTTGGTTTGGAGTTGGTTTTTCTAGCTCAATGATATACACGAAATGAATCACATGGGAAATGGAAAACAATACCACTCAATAGAGGAAAACAGTGGTTCTTAAACCTTCAAACTTGCAACAATTTTTTAAATCGTAGAGAACAACTTAATAAGTGGTGTTGTAGCCTATTGAACAATACCTAGAGTTGCCTGCCTTGATTTAGATTTTGGAAATATTGAAACGAAACGGTGTTCTCTGTGTGGTGAGAGGAGTGGTTGGATGACTTGTGGAAAATGTGAGGGTGAAGGGGGTTTTCAACCAGACCATGGCTAGGTGGAGTGAAGGATAAGGTAAGGTGGGCCCTCTATAAAACTTTGTTTCCAACTTCTTATGCATATATACACAATGATTGAGAGCCTCTTGCAACTTTCTAAGTTTTCTGCAAGATGAGTCATGGTTCAGCTGGAGTCTGTAGCTGGAGTCCATATTAAGGCTCGATGGTCTCCCAAACGTGTCATGGTTCGGTTGGAGTCGGCTAAGTCAATAAAGAGAAGAATCAAGTATGAATAATATTGTTTGGTTTTTCTGGACAGATTAGCATGAATCTTGAATAACAAAATGCTGTCATTTTTACAATTACAATATGGAAAATGAAAATTACTATAAACTAAAAAGTAACAGAAACTTGATAGTATGTGTGAAAAAAGAATTGATGGATCATGATTCTTAACATAAAGCACACATACACAAAAGCAAATAAAATAACTATACTTGAATTTATTGAAGAGTACTACCAAAGACAAGGCTCTTAAATTTTGGATTATGGCTTCTTGCTGCATGAAACTTCAGATGAAAGTTTTTTTGGTTCACTTGCAGTTTGTAATGGTTCCCAGTATCAAATTCAAGGCACCCAAAAAATGAAGAAATCAACAATGAACAACTCCCGGAGAATGAAGAAATCGGTAGCAACTGACACCCAACAAATGAAGAAACCAACAATTGGTACACTTAATTAATTTACTCGATTTCCTCCTCTCATGGCTTAGCAGGAACATGGGTGAGAGAATTCTCATAGTCTCCAAGATTAGTAGGAGCATGGAATAATTATCTCATGGATTAGCAGTAGGAGCATGGAATAACGTTCTCATGGAGCATTCCTGATACTAGGGAAAGTGTTTCCAGA
The DNA here is from genome assembly GCA_009831015.1 of Picea engelmannii. Taxonomy (NCBI): domain Eukaryota; kingdom Viridiplantae; phylum Streptophyta; class Pinopsida; order Pinales; family Pinaceae; genus Picea; species Picea engelmannii. Next base: position 140,673 of record ML790021.1, on the reverse strand, counting down.
GAAGATGCAGGGAAAATAACCATTCCATCAGTAGCATACTGAGAAGATGGAGATGGAGATACCAGGATATTATTATTTATAGAAACATGTGGAGGATATTGTGGTTAAGGTGGTGAATCATGGCTAATGGTGAATCATGGTTAACGTTATACGCAAGATATAACATTATATTCTAAAAAACTAATTTCATATCCACTTCCAATATTAATTGGTTTTTTCTAACGTTACTTGTTTTCATGTCAAAAAGATTAAGAAACTTAAGAAATGTGATGATTGAAACCTTAGTAAATATGAAAATATATTTTCTTCAAAAAGGCCAAATAAGACGTCAAATATAAACTTAGGATAAAATTAGACAAATCGTGCCTCGGGAGAAGATGGAAAATATAGTCACCTGGTCCATGCCTAAACAATCTTGCAACATCTCACGAAACTCAAAAATTTTGCTCCATTAGGTTTTTATGCCCTCACGAGAAATTGGCCAAGAGTCCCCGAAATGGTTTGGGATGCGACTTGAAACTGGGCATATAATGAATATCGAGACTCGTATTGAGGAACTGTCCACTCCGATGGATTCCTGGGATAGGATTTCACTGAGAGAACCACTCACTCATGGGCTGCATGCCTCATAAGTTGTGTTAATCATTTTTTTCGACAACTAGTGTTTTGCTTAGTTTGAAGCAATGCAACATTTGTATTAAGGGGCCAATTTATGAAACCATGCCTTGGGAGCGGATGGATAATTTGGTCACCTAGTCCATGCCTAAACAATCTTGAGACATCTCACAAAACTCAAAAATGTTGCTTCGTTAGTCTTTTATGCCCTTAGCAGGAATTGGCCAAGAGTCCCCGAAATGATTTGGGATGTGACTTGCAACTGGGCATAAAACAAAAAATGAGACTCGGTTTGAGGAACTGTCGTCTCTGTTGGATTCCTGGCATAGGATTTTAGCTAGAGAACCCCTCACTCCCATTTCCAACCCCTCGAACGTTGTTTTTTTCATAGATTTCGATAACTAGTGCTCTTCTCAGTAAGAAGCAATGCAACATTTGGATTTAGGGGTCCAATTTACCAAACCATGCCTCGGGAGTGGATGGACAATGTGGTCACCTATTCCATTCCTAAACAAGCATGTAAAATCTCATGGAGCTAAAAAATGTTGCTCCATTAGGCTTTTATGCCCCGAGGATGAATTGCCAAGAGTCCCCGAAATGGTTTGGGATGTGACTTGCAACTAGGCATAAAAGGAAAATTGAGGCTTAGATTGAGTTACCATTGTATTTGTTGGATTCCTGGCATAGGATTTTAGCTAGAGCACCCCTCACTCCCGGTTCCAACCCCTCGGAAGTTGTTTTTTTCATCGATTTCGATAACTGGTGCTTTGATTAGTAAGAAGCAATGCAACATTTGGATTTAGGGGTTCAATTTATGAAACCATGCCTCTGGAGCGGATGGAAAATGTGGTCACCTATTCCATGCATAAAAAATCATGCATCTTCTCATGGAACTCAAAAATGTTGCTCCATTAGGCTTTTATGCCATGATGAAGAATTGCTAAGAGTCCCCAAAATGGTTTGGGATGCGACTTGAAACTGGGCATAAAAGGAAAACTGAGACTTGGATTGAGGAACCGTTGACTCTGATGGATTACTGGGATAGGATTTCATCTAGAGAACCCCTCACTCCTAGGTGCGATGCCTCAGAATTTGCAGTACTCAACGGTTTCAAGAACTAGTGTTTTGCTCAGTTTGAAACAATGCAACATTTGGATTAAAGGATCCAATTTATGAAGCCATGCCTCAGGAGAAGATGGACAATGTGGTCACATATTCCATGCCTAAACAATCTTTCACCATCTCACAGAACTAAAAAATGGTGCTCCGTTAGGTTTTTATGCCCTGAGGAGGAATTGGCCAAGAGTCTTTGAAATGGTTTGGGATATGACTTGGAACTGGGCATAAAATGAAAAATGAGACTCGGATTGAGGAACCGTAGACTTTGATGGATTACTGGGATAAGATTTGAGCTATAGCACCCCTCACTCCCGGTTCCAACCCCTCAAAAGTTTTTTTTTTTATCGATTTCGATAACTAGTGCTTTGCTCAGTAAGAAGCAATGCAACATTTGGATATAGTGAAACCATGCCTCAAGATCGGATGGACAATGTGGTCACCTAGTCCATGCCTAAACAAGATTGCATCATCTCATGGAACTCAAAAATGTTGCTATGTTAGTCTTATAAGGCGTAAGTTAGGTATGTGTTATTTGTTACCTCTTTATTCCCTTTTATTTTAATGGTATCCATATTTTGTATTGATCAAATGAGGAATTAACCTAGAACTGATGCCATTAGACACAAACTCAATCCTAAGGCCAACTAAGGAGAAAAAACAACACACGCTAATTAATCTAGGAGTCAAGCATGCAAACAAACCTTCTCACAAAGAAGCGCTAGTTGGTGATGGAATCCAACATCACAGAATCGATGTGCGAATGGGCCAAGTTTCGGCGGGTGGTAAAGTTATGTTGAAAACCTGCTTAACGAACTAATGCCCTGGTGCAAGTTACCTCACTGAGCAGTGGGAAACCCTCCAAGGAGTCTGCATGAGTCTAGCCAATGTCGATCCCAGGTACAACACCACCTTCCCTGTGTTGTCACCTTATGTAGGAATTCTAAAAGATTATGGCCTCTATGGTACCACCTACTATACCAAAGCAGAGGGGGGATAGTAGACAATCAACACCAATACCAACAAAGCAAGGTTTATTACTCTGAGGGCCCCAATGCGACCTCGTGATTGATTCTTGTGTTAGAAGGTCTTCCCAAAGTCAGTGACATAACAACTAGATTTCACTCCCTAACTCAAGGCTTTATGTTTTTTAGCATCTTTGAAAAGTTATTCTCACAATCCTATTCCAAAGCTCTACACCTAAGCTAAGATGGGTTTGAAGATCCCTAGAAAAGTTGCTAGATAATTTTTAATTAGCGGTTGATTTTAGGTTGTTGTTACTCAAAGGAGTGGTCATGAAACTGATGGTGTTTTGACTCGTCTCTTTCAACCATGCAAGAGGAAAATTAAATGCAAGAATTTCAAATTCGATGAAAACTAGCTATGGGAAGGAGCAACCAAGAGGTTTTAAGCAAAGAAATAATTTATTGATAGATTACTATGTGTGCAGTACTGCTAATGACAAAAAGTATGAGCTAATTATCCGGATAAATGGAAGCAAAATGACCCAAATTTTAAAAATACCATGAAAATGTCATAGTTCACTTAGTACACCTATACAACATTGAATCAAATGTCATCATTTCTAACATGGTAAACTTTTATGATTATAGATAGCACCATACACATCTTGAATAATCATAAGGATCACAGGGGCTTCACCTTGTTGACCAAGAATTTATCACGTAATTCATTCATAAAGGGGGGTTTCTAATTATGAATCCACATTTTGTGAATATATGTTATTCGTAAAACACTGAAAATAACAATGTAATAAAGAAAAAATGATACAAATCATTGTTTCATAAGAGGGATGTGACATAAGGATTTCAAATTTTTGTGAGAAAACAACATTCAAGCAAAGGTGAAAGAGAGAGGTGACAGGAGGTGAGAGGATACCACACTAGGGTTGAACGAGTGAAGGAAAGAGAGGTGAGAGGAAACAACTATTATGAGGGAGGGTGAAATTTGGAAATGCTAGACTACAACTAGTGAGGGCATTAGAGGTGGAATTATCATGAGGTGACATGAATGAAGACATGAAGTGATGATGTTAAAAGAAAACATCAAAGGAATTGATGATGGTGAGGTGATATTATCAATATTTTTAGAAGGAACCATTAAAGGAACTAATATTAATTGTAAGGTGACATTAGTGAGGGAATGTGCCATTGATTCTAGATGAAAGGCACCATTGAAGGAATGAGGTGAATATGTTAGCATGGGGATGACAAAGGAACCATCATTTTCTTATGGATATGGTGAACATATGTGTATTTCATAGCTTCAACATCTTCACTTATTCAAAAACATGTTGTTACACCTTGGTCTAGATGATGAAGCCTTGTTTCCTCAAATTCCCTCTTAATATTTGGTTAAGTTATATGGTCAAGTGTGAGAATCTTGGAATAAATAATCTATAGAAATTAACCAATCCCCCAAAAATGAAGTTTTGTGATATTATTTAGCTCACAACTCATAAATGTGTGCATTCATGTTTAGGAAATGTAGTGGGTATGTGTGGACTTGTTTAGACCTCAGTCTTCATAAATGCCAATGACTTAGTCTTCCATAAATGCCAATGACTTAGTCTTCCATAACTTATGGCATTGTGTTCCTTAGTAAGCTCAATATAAAGTTATGGCATAAGTTGGCGTTGGCATTATGGCATAAGTTGCATAGTTGCATAAGTTGTATAAGTAAATTCAATATCAAGTTGTTCGTTGCATAGTTGCATAAGTTGCATAAGTAAATTCAATATCAAGTTGTTCATTGCATAGTTGCATAAGTTGCATAGTTGCATAGAGAACTTCATAAAATCACCATCAAGGAGAAGATCCCTATTCCATTCATTAATGAGATATTATATGAAATGGTGTTGTGTTCCTTAGTAAGCTCAATATCAAGTTAGAATATCATCAAAGTCTTGTTGCATAAGTTTCATAAAATTGCATAGTTTCATAAGTTGCATAATTTTCATAAGTAAGCTCAATATCAAGTTTCTCAAGTTGCATAGTTGCATCGTTTCTCAAGTTTCATAGTTGCATGCTCTAGGGACCTAATGGTTTCTAGGTTATCCTCTCCCATTTAGTGATTTAAATGGATATGACAATGGATTAGGTTACTTGGGTGATTGTAGGATTTTAAATCCTTGTAGGTCGATGAGGGGGACACAATCCCCATTTTCTCTCATGCAATGTTGGTGAAGGGAATCCTTGAAATTCAACCTTCTTGAACCATATGTTAGTGGTGCCTTAGGTGTGCATACAATCATCAAAATCGTATCTAAAATAGGATACAACAACCACTCAATCATCCAAATCATTTCACAATCAATAAATTACACAAATCCCAACACAAGTATATTAATCATGGTCAATAGAGGTCTCATAGAGTACAAAGATGATCAAAATATCTTAAAAATGGGCCTCACGATACTACAATTGGGAGGCCCGCCATCACCTCCCAAATTAATTTTTTTGACACACTTGTGAAAACAAAAATGATGATGTAGCTATTGCTAATTCCTCTCTTACTAATTAACTACTGCTAATATCTACAATCCTTCTCCAAATCATATGCCACAAATTGGCTAGTGTCACCATTTCCATCGTACCTAGGATCTTTCTACACCTTTTTATTGTCTTCCCTTTCCTTATATTCATCCAAGAATACTATTGTTGTAGGGTACAAAAGGAGAGGGGGGTTGAACCTAAGCTATATCTAATTGATATTGACCCTCCTCAATGAATTCTTGCACAATTGGTCCCTAAACAGGGAGGCTTGCAAGTTACTAGGGAAATGAGGATCAACCCTCTTGAGGTCATGTGAGAATGAATTCCACCTTCTTTAGTGGGAATAGGGAGAATATTTACTTTTGATCCAATAAAGGAACATTGGATGGTTGTTAAAATAATATTATCGTATGTATAAGGAACCCACATCTATGTCTTAGTCATCAAGATCAAGGTAATGATAGTTTTGACTTATATGGGTTTGTCGATGAATATTGGGTTGGAGATGTGGACAAGAAAATGTCCACAAGTGAAAATGTATTATTTGTTCCAATGATCAGTGAGGTCGATGAGTAAGAAACAAACCATCATTTCCTCTTATGGTTCAAAGGCACGCTATGTTGCTGCAACACAATTTATCAAAGATGCATTTTGGTTATTGAGATTATGAAACAATATTTCTATCAAATAGGCTAGTTTAGAAATCAAATGTGATAGACAAAGCACCATTGTGATATCCAAAGAACCATTGAAATTTCAATTTTTAGAAATAGAGAAATATAGGGTTTGGAAGGTATTATCCCAAGTTTAATTTTTTTGTGGTTCTGGAGTGCTAGGATATCAATTCAAAATAAATTTGGGAACCACACAGAGTTATCAAACCCCCTCGGGAGGGAGAGAACCACATAGAATCTTAAACGAAATTCAAATACAACTTAATGACATTCTCAACTATTTTTAACATGTTTAGCAACAATTACAGTATTAGAGCCATTACCATTTTTAGAGTTTGGATGGATGGGGCTCCTCTGCCTCCATCGATGTCCAAATGGATGTTGCGACCCGACCCTGAATATCTCGACTCTTGCATGGGTTTGGGAACTGGATAGGGCACATTTCTTTTCCTTTGTGAATGTCTCCACTCCTACATGTGGGATTTCACCGGCTATGGTTGCTCTCGTGTTCCTAGGGTTGTTTTCTCCACTCCTGTGCGGGGTTTAATGGATGCTCTCTGTGGTTGTTGGCGTGAATGGAATGGGTGTGGGGTACTTTGGCTGCTCTTTGTGTTTGTTGCAGTCATGAGTGGAATGGGCACGGGAATGAATGTTGTGTTATGATTTTTTTTTTTTTTTAATAATTTTTTTTTATTTGTTTTTA
>ML790021.1:115390-129021 GCA_009831015.1 Picea engelmannii | reverse complement strand
AGTTTTAATTTATCTCCCTAAGTCATGAAAATGAGTCAAAGGCTCATTATTTATGGGAGTTGATATTAAACAAATGGTGGAAGTGGCCACATAATTCAATTGTGAAGGAGGTTTTTCCAACTAACTAGTAGGGATAGACTATATATGTATGATACAGTAAAGGTGATACATTATCTTCAGTCAAATGTGGTTGTGGATCATAATATGAGCATTGATTGATGGTGACAATGAATCCTTCATGTGGAAATTGCATCACAAAAAGAGTAAGGAATTACAACTTTCACGGTGTACATACAATTGTGACTAAGAAACAGGTTGGATTTTGCTGGGTGTGTGAGTGATGTTTGAGTCTGGAAACCCTCCCATATCGTTAAGGCATACAAATGGTCTATCCATGTCAAATTCCAGTGCATACAAAAAAAGTTTGAAAAAATTTCAGCATTGTATTTTAATAGTTGTTTCCTTTAAAATTCGACCAAGAAAATTAAAACGAAATGAGGACGAGCTGGGTCGATATATAGAGTGGGTGTGTGAGTAATATTCGAGTCTAGAAACCATCCTGACCAGCCTGATGGGGATGAAATGTAACCACATAGGTTGATGAAATTCTTCTACAACCCCAAATTTCATTAGAGTCATGTTGGGGAATATGTTTCATGAAGTGATACTTGAACTCACTATCACCTAAACTCTGTTCCTGCTAAAATCACTTTCAACCTATAAGATAACTCTTTCCATCTCTATGAAACTTACCTCAAACATTTTAATGCGTCCGATGAAATATTTCCCTCTTCTTCTTGTGGTTGTTTGTGTAGGTAGATAGGATATCAATAGAGTGGAGACATAAAGGCCTACGAGGTATTATAAGAGAATCTACACAGAGAAGCAGGGATGAAAAGGTGCATACATTGTTATATTAAACTTATTTGATTTCTCCTTTTTTGAAGCCATACTTCATTGTCCAATTATTAAGTAGGCCTCAGGTGTTATAACTCTAATCGTAAGCCACTTACTATCACACCTTAATGGGGTAAAGTAGTACATGATTAGGCACAGTCGCACATAGCTCCTCTTGGTTTTGAGAATAGCTCATTCTCTACTAAACAGGGGAAACCACATGAAGTTGGAAGCTCTATTTATCCGCCCCCCTCACATCACTTTCAATTTCCCCATACCTAATTTGAAATTATAAAGAACATGTAACATATACTCTATTATAAAAAAGTAACATATTTGCTACATGAGTCTTTTGTCTTTTTTCAAGGACTATGTAACGAATCTCAATTCTAAGAAGATTCAAATAGGACCTAAGAACCTTAAGTTCTTTCCTTAACCATGGGTGACATAACACTATCATTCAATAGTCAAATTGTTACATTTCATTTTTAGACATCATGTGTAGCGAGGGCTTGAGCCACCACAAAGGAAACATACAAAGAATATTTGTCTTATGAACAAGATATGGTACTATCCAATTTGAGGTTTGGCATAGAGATTGTTCTTATAGACTAAAATGCATTGCACCATAATATAATCCCTACACTCCTTGAAAACCATGTAACACCATTCAAATTAGACACAATATTCTTGCGACGAATTAGCTATAATATCGATGAACTTTTTTCATCGATAGTATATCTAATTCATCACAAGATTATTTACATTCGTCTCTCTTGCGACGATATCAAATGATGCTTAGATTCATTTCATATTTGGTTTATCAACTTGAAATTAAAATTTGATACTTTGCAAGATAATTGGACCTTGAGTCAAATACAAATATGAAATTTGGAATCATTAACATATCTACTAGAACATATGAAAAATAGGGTTTATGGTTTCCATGATGATATGATGATGGAAGAAAGTGGGTGTGTGAGTGAAATTTGAGTCAAGAAACCCTCCCATATTGTTAAGGCATGCGAATAGTCTATCCAGGTCAAATTTCAATGCATACACATACATTTTGAAAAAAAATTAACGTTGGCCCCATTCACATGTCACTGTTTCTTGCCTCTAGTATTTTTATGGTGTTGATTAAGCAATCAATGAAAAAGAGGGATTATTCATCAAAACTATGACATGGATACATTGTATATACATTAATGTAGAACCTGAAAGAAAAATGAAGGAATACTGACGAAAACTTAAAACTTGCGTCAACCAAATTGTGTACTTTGAAAGACAATTAGGGTTTCAAAAACAATTCTATAGAAATGACAAACATGTTCATCGAAACTTCATTGATTCATGCAATACTATGACAACAATATTGATGAAATCCTATACGATCATGACGGTATAAAAATGAAAGAGGTTATTTTGGTTTCAAGAATAATTTATCCTCTACTGAACAAGGCCAACCACGTGAAGGTGGAAGCTCATATGGCCCCTCCCCTCCCCCTCACATCACTCTAAATTGATCCCCAAAACCCAATCTATAAAATAGAAAATAATCTAAAGCAACGTCCTATTAAGATTCATGCATAGAAACTGCAAAAACAAAAATTAATGAAGGTACATGAAATTATGTGTTTCTAAATGATATTTTTAGTCTACCACATACTTTAGTATATTGGAAACTATTTTCAGGTTTCAAATAAAAATTAAACAACATGTAACATAGGATATAAAAACGTCGCATAAAAATTAAAAACATGTAATTAACCCATGACATTATAAGTAAATTATTTTAAGAGAATAATTCATACAAATTAAAATATTATATAGTCATGTACCTAATCCAACCTCAACATATGTGTAATCATCCTTATTATGTATCTTGATCTTGTTCATCGAACTCAACATCTGAATCATCATCCGGTTCTAAAATGATGTTGAAAGGATTGATGATATCATCATCATCATCAATGTCATTTTCAAGCATATTTTCATCGACATCATCATCAAGAATTGCAATATTGTCTCCTATGCCTGGATCATGATCTTCTTAGTATTCTTCATCTGTCGACCCTCGATGATCTTATGGCTCTGTCTAATATGTCGAATCATCTTCTTCCTATAAATGATTATACTTAATTGTCCTTCCTCTTGGATCATATCTAACAACAAATGACCAATTCCTTTCACCAGGAACATTTGAGTAAAAGACCTGTTCACATAGGCTTGGAAAAACATAGCGATCATGTCCTCTTTCAAACACCATTGCTTTAATCATTGGAAATCCATTGGCATGTTGAATAAAAGTTATTTCCTCATCGTTCTCATGCATTCATAATCTATAACATTTGACATCGAACAAAACTAATTTGAAGGAATTAAAGTCACACTCAAGTATATCATTTAAATACCCATAGTATCTATTTTCAGATTCGCAGGGATGTCTGTCACTCCTAGAGGAAACATTAGTGACCTGGAATACTTCATTTATCCAACTATCATAAGTTTTCCTGGTTTCATCCAATTGTTTGATGTGAATTTTACGACCATTGCACCACATATACTTGTGGTGTTTCAACTCCAATATGTTAGATATATAAAATATGCATTGTCAATTAATAAACTAAAATAAATTTATATAACGTCGAAAGTATATGAAAAATATAGTACACATGTAGTCACATTAATATAATATAAAATAACTAAATAAAATGGGTGAATTTTCTTACCTGTTCATGTTTCAAACCATATGCTAAATCAATTTCCTTCTGTGTAACATTGGCATCTCCATTACGACGAGCTTCTCTAACCAATTCAGATAGTCGTTGCCATGATAACCTACCTCCATTATGTTGTTTATATCTTTCAATGCATACATTCATCCAGTCAAGATTATTTGCAATGTATAAATGCAGTGCATCCCACTCTTGAGCAACTGAATAAAAAAAACATAATTCACCAATATTAAATATTAGTTATAACGTCCAATTTGCAGGTAATTATAGATATTTATAATTTATGAAATAAATTATATTAATACATTAATGAGTATGATCATATAGACAAAAAATGAAACTTTGTATGTATTATTAATATAATTTTTCACAATTATTAATATATTACCTCTAATTTTATTCATTCTACCTTGCCCCAACAAATGCTCCTGATCTTCAAATATTTTGATCGAGTTCACATTCCAAATGTGATCCACTTGATGCATAGTTGGCGCTGCTAATTTAGGAAGATATTGACTAATATACACCATGGATTGATATACCATATATCCCTCCACCATATAACCCTCAGGATGTGCTCTTTGTCTAACCAACGTCTTCAATGATTTCAAGTTCCTCTCCACCATCCACATTTACCTTGTGTGAACTATGTCCACAAATTTCAATTTCCTCAACTTGGTGTATGAGGTAGTGTTCTTGTGCATTGAAAAATGTTGGAGGTATATACTTTTTCATTTCACACATTAGACGAGGAATTTCTCTCTTGCAATACATTATATCATCTTCATGGATTTCTTTCAATGACAATAATCTACATGAGATCATGACACAAGAAAATAACATGTTTCAACATAACATAATATAATATATTACATTACAAGTAAAAAACATGTCATCAAGTAAAACAATATTTTAAAAGAACATTTTTCATATAAATCACAACTACTTACCTCATGTATTTTCCAAGATCATATATAACTTGTTTGGCATTGTTGTCAAAGTCGCTTGGGAGAGATAGCGGTAGAACATACTGTAACAAAAAAATGAATCATTATTTGTTTCGACCAAAGTAGACAAGAAAAAATAAAAAAAATAAAAGATGTATAAGGCTAATATATATAAATATGTATACCAAAATTATTACCTTAATGAAGGTATGCCAATAATGTGTTTTTACCCCACCAAATTCACCTTTCTTCGTTACGATATTATTTATGTTTGAAGCAAAACCTGTCGGAAATTTAATTCTTTGAATGACCTCTTTTACTTCATTGCTTTTTTTCTCTGTTAATAACCATAGAAGGTTATTTCGGTCTAGTACTCCATCTGATCTATTTGAATATCAGATCAGACTTCGCATTGCATGATTGGATTCCCGAATGTCAGTACAAATTTTGACAAATTTTTCTTTGTCCCTCCTACCATCTATGATTCTCCATAACATTTCAGTCACATTCTTCCCGATATGCATTGTATCAAACAACTGAGATACTTTTAGCTCCTCATAGTAGGGAAACCTCATGAATTGAGTGGGATAACATTTCATTCCTCGTGGAAGCCCATTATTAATACCTTCATGATGATTGCAGCCTTCATTAAGCATAAAAGAAATCACAAAAATAATTATCAAATACAGTAAAATAAATTCAATGATTAAAATAAACATTTAAAACATTACATGATATACGATACATTATTAAATTGAGTACCTTGATGATTTCTATTATATTCCCACCTCCATAGGTGAGGTGTCATTCTTCATTGTTTTAAACTAGTCTCTTCTTTCCCATTGAAAAGATGTTTTTCAGTAGTACAATACCTATGGTTCTTAGGAAGAAGGTGCCTATACTCATCAAACACCATATTTCCTAAAATTTTTGAATGATGATACTTCATCTTAGGGCCACAAACTGGACATGACAATTTACCCTTTGTTTGAAGACCTGCAACAAATGGATTAATGCCAATTATATGATGAGATTATTTAAAAATTAAACATGCACCATGATAACATTAAAAAATTGTATAGTATTAAAGAAAAATATTAGAATGCTACATACCACAAAAATGTGTTAGTCTAGGGGAATCATGAATTTTCCATAAAAGTATTCCACGAAATTTAAATTTCTTCTCCCCGATTGGTTTACATATGTCATACATTGTGATGCCAGCCCATAACTTTAGTAGCTCTTCGATAAGAGGCTCGATATATACATTCATATCTTTAACCTGGTACTTACCTATTTTTTTTAAATTACACATAATTACTATAGGAATGATATCATGTAATATATATAAGTAAATAAATAAACAAAAGATATTATGAAAAAATTGAAACAAATGAAAATGTTACATTCAAAAATTAATGTAAAAAAATTCCTGGAACAATCATTGACAACATTGTGTGCTCCCTCTTTATTGAAAATCATTGTCAACATTATGTGCTCCCTCTTTATTGAACTTTTTCTCTTGAATTTTGCGATGAAAGAGTACTTTCGTCGCAAGTAGTCATCGCAATTTTTCCAATATGTAGTAGTGGGGGTTGTCGCCTCCTTCTGGTTATAGCTAGAGAATTTGGGAGTTGAAGCTTTCCTTAGGTTGTAGCCTAAGAAACTAAGAGGTTGGATCCTCCTTCCAGTTGCAGCTGGAAAACAAAGGAATTTGGTGCTTCCAATGAATGTAATTTTTCAAGACATATAAGAAAAAGAATTTTGTGGTTTTCTCCTGCTTTGGGTTTCCACATAAAAAAACTGGTGTACTGTGTATGTGTATGATTTCTCATTTGTTCATTGTTTATTTACTCTGAAACTATTAGATGATAATTATACATTGATATAACACTTGCATTTTATGGTGAAAAAGGATTAAATTTCTCTATTACAGATTCACCCCCTCCCCCCCTCTCAGTAATCCAACAATTGGTATCAGAGCATGTTCCTTCATAAATAAATTTAACCAATGAAAGGTAGATCATGGAAAGAAACATGTATAAAAATGGAATACCATAGTTTGATGGACAAAAGTATGCATTTTGGAGCAGAAGGATGAAAACATATATACAGGCACATGGATTTGAAATTTGGCAATCGGTTGTAGATGGATACATAGAACTAGCAGTTCTTCCGACAAATGAAAGAGAAATAAAACTCGATCAAAATAATTCCAAAGCCATAAATTCACTTCTGAATGGTCTTTGTGAATCAATATTCACCAAAGTTGTACATTGTAAATCCTCTAAAGATATTTGGGACAAACTTAAAAATATTTATGAAGGAGATTCAAAAGTCAAAGTAGCAAAGCTTCAAACTTACAGAGGTCAGTTCGAACAACTAAAGATGAAGAAAGATGAGAATATTGCAGCTTATTTCTTACAAGTCGATGAAACAATAAATGCTATCATAGTATTGGAAGAAGAAATAAAATAAACTGTAATTGTTCAAAAGGTACTAAGATCTCTTCCTATGAGATTTGACCCTAAGATATCAACACTAGAAGAAAGAGTAGATCTAGACTCAATAAACATGGACAAATTACATGGAATCTTCATAGCATATGAAATGAGAACTGGACAGGAAAATCTAGATATAAAAGAAACAGCTTTCAAAGCATCCAAAGTGTCAAAGAAAAATGGAAATAAAAAGGAAAAGGAACATACAAGAAACAATGACATCTCGAAAGATGATGAAGAAGTGGCCAACTTCATCGGAAGATTGAACAAGGGAACCCACTGCAGATATAGAGGTAATTTTCCTTTGATTTTTTTTAATTGTGATGGTATTTGTCATTTTTCTAACAAATGTCCTCATAATAAAAATAAGAGGAATGATGAAGATTACTCAAATAGAAAACAAACATATAAAGTGAAAGGAACCACAAAGAAAGTTTTCAAGAAACTCTTATGCACCAAAGAAGACATCTCATCATCAGATGAAGATGAAGTCAGTGATAGTGAGACAGAAAGAGTTCTATTCATGGAAGTAGAAGACTCTGAGAAAGAAGACACCGAAGAAGAATATGAAGAGGCCGAAGAAGAATATGAAGATGCATAATTTGACTACCGAGAATAATTGTTGTGTGCCATAGAATTTATAAGAAGACAAAAGAGGAAAAATAAGAAGCTACAAGAGGAACTAGACAAGAAAGAAGACACTCGGGAACTAGAACAAATGATCACAAATTTGAAGGTTCAAATAGAAGAAGATAAAATAATTGAAGAATAACTCAAATAACAACTAGAAGAAAGAGATAGAATCATTGAAAAATTGGAAGCATAGATTGTCACATTAAGAAAGGATCTTCAAAAGAAAAATATGCAGAACAACTCAAAAGTTTTGGATGACATTATCAACAGTAAAAAGCCTCATCATGACAAGTCTGTACTTGGATACAATTAGACAAAAAAATGATCAAGCTCCAAAACAACAGAACAAGAAACATATCCAAAAATCTATGCAGAAACAATCAAAGGGGATAGGAAGATCTACAAGGAAGATTACATGGACACTCCTCCACCGAGAAGATTCATATTTTAGAATCAACAATCGATAGATATGCCTCAATAATAAGAAGGATTCAAAAGAGAAACACCTTTCAAAAGATATTCAACTCCCAGGTATCAAACTTTCTTTTTTGTTTATGTTATGCATGTAATAATTTTGGAAATAAAGCTATGAATGGCAGAGCTAACAACAGGAACATAAAAAACCTTTGAATTCATACACAAAAGGGTTATCCAAGAAGGCCTAGTGAATTACAAAGAAGAATTTACAACATATTTGAATGATTGAGCACTGAAGTGGAATGCTACAAGTGTAACAACTTTGGACACATGGAAAATATTGCAGAATTATAGTTCCTCCTAGAGAACCACAACATAAAAACAACAATCACAGACAGGAACCTCAGAAGAGAACATGGCTAAGATTGCAAAATCAGTATAGCAATGAAGAATTCACACTCACTCTACAAGCTAAGAAGAAGAAACATGGTTGGTATGTTCATAGTGGTTGTTCAAAACACATGTGTCATATGATAAATACAAGTTTCTTACATTAATAAAGGAAGGAGATGGATCAGTCTCCTTCAGAAATGATGATTCAACTAATATCATTGGAAAAGGCACAGTCAGAATTGGAAACAAGAATACCAAGGTAGAAAATGTTCTATTAGTAGAATATATGAAACATAATATTCTAAGTGTGAGTCAAATGTGTGACCAAAGTCATAAAGTTACTTTTAATTCACCAAAGTGCAAGATAAGAAAAGAAGGTTCAGGAAAATTGATTGCAACAGCTACAAGAACTTCAAGCAACATATATGTACTAAGTGAAATTGGAAATGAAAAGTGTTGTCTAGGAAAGGAACATGGATGATTTTAGGGGATAAATTTCTCTCATGGGCTAATTTTCCATGGTTTTTCCAAAAATGAGATTCACTATTTTAAAAATAATTCACCCAAATTCTATAGGATAAAATTATTTTACCTTAAAAATAGCAAATTTTTTATAAAAACTATATAAAATCCTTATAAATTTGAATATTTTTACAAAAATATCGCCAAACATTTATAGTTGGCATATGAAGGATTAGTAAGATTCCCCAAGGTTTCTACATTTTAAAATAAATTTCTATCCTTAAAATCATACCTGGAAAGGAAGATAAAATTTGCCTATGGCACAAAAGAATGGGTTACATACACTTTGATAACCTTGTCAAAGTCAACAAAAAGGAAGAAGTTAGAGAAATGCCCCAGATTATGAAACCAACCAACACTTTATGCAAGCAACGTCAACAAGGAAAGAAAACAAAGACCATGTTTAAATCAAAAGAATATTCAACGACAAGAACACTGGAAATTGTGCATACTTATCTAGTTGGACCAACTACAATGAAGGGTTTAAAAGGTGATAAATACTTTATGTTATTAGTTGATGATTATACAAGAATGATTGCAGTTTTCTTTCTCAAGAATGAGTCAGAATCTTTTGAAAACTTCAACGTCTACAAGGAATTGGTTGAAAATGAAATGGATTCAAAAATCAAATGTTTGAGATATGATAATGGAGGAGAGTTCACTTCAAAGAAATTTATGGACTACTGCATCAAGCATAGAATAAAAAGGCAATTCTTAGTTGCTATGAAACCTCAAAAGAATGGAGTTGTTGAAAGAAAGAACAAGATAGTATAGGAAATGGATCAAACAATGTGAATGGATTCCAAATTGACGGATATCTTTTGGTCGCATGCAGTGCATACAACGGTTCACATTCAAAACAAAGTAATGCTCATAAACAACATTGACAAAAATCCCTACGAGCTATGGAAAGGAAGACTAGAAAATGTTAATCACTTCAGAGTATTTGGAAGAAAATGTTGTATCAAAAGAGAAGATGGAAGAATGGGAAAGTTTGACTCTCATGTGGAAAAATGAGTACTTGTTAGTTACTCAAGTAAAAGTAAATTAGCATACAAGTGTTACAATATGAGGTTGAAAAAAGTTGTGGAAAGAATCAATGTAAGAATTGATGAAACAGGTGGACGGGAATTAAAGGAAAAAGAAAATGAATCAATGGAACAACTTTACAAAGAAGAAGAAGAAAATGAAGAAGAAGAAGAAAATGAAGAAGAAGTAGAAAGGGAATATGAAGAGGATCAGACAGAAGTAGAAGAGCAAGTTCAGCAAGTGCCTCCAAAGACACCTAGAAAATGAGTACAAGAGAATCATCCTTTAGATCAGATTATCAGAAACAAAGATGCAAGAGTTGAGACTAGAAGAAGAATCCGTTCGCCAGAATAAACACACCTAGAACTCTCATCTACAATTGAACCAAAAAAATTTGAAGAGGCCAACAAGGAAGAATTCTGGAATAAATCCATGGATGAAGAATTATATCAAATAGAGAAGAATGACACTTGGGAATTGGTTCCAAGACCAAAGAATAAGAATGTGAATGGCACAAAGTGGGTATTCATAAATAAAATGAATGAAGATGGACATGTTACAAAGAACAAAGATAGATTGGTATGTAAAGGATATGCATAGGTTGAAGGAATTGATTTTGAAGAGACTTTTTCTCCAGTTGCCAGAATGGAAGCAATCTGATTGCTCCTAGCTTATGCGTGATCCAATAATATAAAATTGTATCATATGGACATGAAATCAAATTTTTTGAATGGGAAACTTGAAGAAGAAGTCTACATTGAACAATCAGAAGGATTTCAGTTGTCAGGATCACAGATTATGTGTGTAAATTGAAGAAGGCATTGTATGGTCTAAAACAGCCTCATAGAGCATGGTACTCTAGACTAGATAAATATCTACAACATGCAGGGTTCAAAAAAGGAACTGCATACAACAACCTCTACATCAAGATAAATCAATATAGTGATTTATTAATTGAAGTTTATGTTGATGATATTATTTTTGGAAGTAATGATGACAGGTTAAGCTAGAAAATTGCAAAGGATATGAAGAATTAATTTGAAATGTCATTACTCATAGAACTATCCTTCTTTCTGGGTCTTTAGATACGTCAAAGAAACCAGTGAATTTTTATTTCTCAAACTAAGTATATCAGAGAAATGTTAAATAAGCTTGAAATGGAAGATTGCAAACTAGTTACCACTCATATGCAAACTAGTTGCAAGTTGAGCAAAGATGATGATTCAAAGCCTACAGACCAGAGGCAATACAGGTCAATGATTGTTATATTACTATATGTGAGATCATCTAGACCAGATGTAATGCAGGCAGTTGGACAGGTGGCACAATTTCAAGTAGCACCAAAGGAATCACATGTATTAGTAGTGAAGAGTATTTTAAGATATCTCAAAAGAACATAAGAATTTGGATTATGGTATCCAAAAGGAAACAATCTATCACTCTTTTCCTACATAGATGCAGATTGGGAAGGTTTCATTGATGACCGATGAAGCACTATTGGAGTAGTTTTCTACTTGGGTGAGTGTTTAGTATCATGGTTAAGCAAGAAACAATCATCAATATCCTTATATACAACTGAGGCAGAGTATATTGCAGCAACAACATGTTGTACATAGGCTCTATGGATGAAACAAACTCTGTCAAATATACAGGTTGAGTATGATGATCCCATTCCAATCTATTGTGATATCAAAAGAGCCATCAATATCTCAAAGAACTCGGTGATGCACTCCAAGGAAAAGAACATTCCAATAAAGTATCACTTTCTATGGGAACATGTTGCAGAGAAGAACATCAGAGTTGAATATGTGGGAAAAAAAGAACAAGTGGAAGACATCTTTACAAAACTGCTTCCAAGAGAATCCTTTGAGTATATTTTCCAGAGACTCGGAGTAATTTTTACTCCAAAAAGAATGCTTTTGAATGCTTATATTATATGTCTTAGATCTACACGAGGAAGCACCCTATAGAGGACAATTTAGGTTGGGATATCAGTTTCAGGAAGAGTTCAATTAGGGGGAGTAACACCACGGAAAAATCAGTTAGGGGGAGCATCCCCAGATGGAAAGATACATTTTCCATTGATGACAAAGGTGGAGAAATTTATCAGATGCAGGCTTAGAGAAAGAGAACAGAGGCATGGTTCCATGGGGAGCATGAGTGATGTGACTTCATGTAGTTCATCAAAGTGTTGCCATCAATTCCAAAGTGGGGTATTGTTGATTATTTGGGTTGGTTTTCATTGATGTGAACACTTGAATAAGGTCCAATAGAAAATTTCGGTAGCACAAAGGTTTGGGTAATGGACCCAAGTTTGTATGATGGATAATGGTATGAGTTTTGATATATTTGTAGGTAGTACTATTCCATATGGATATTACATGACATGCCATTTCCTTTGGTATGTGGAACATCACATAAATCCTCATAGTTGAAGATTTATATCCATGTGAAGTTGGAGAACCCTAATGAGTCATCTAGAAGCCCCAAAAGGTCAAAGTAGTCAAAGTGGTTTAAGATATTTTAGAAGGTAAATAGTAAAGTGAAGTGATGAGTGTACTATAAGTCAAAGTGAATACAAAATAAATTATTTAAATAATAAATTTAATGGATAAATTACTAAGTGGAAAAGTGGTTAGAAGTGGGTTAACCTTAAAATAAGGAAAGTTGGTTAAGATGGTTAAAAGGTAACCCCTTGAGGAAGCTACATGAAAGTATAAATAAGAGGCAAGACTCTCTCATTTTAATCACACTTGATAATATTGAATATCTACAGGTGACTTATGTAAACAAAGGATATCTAAGCCTAATTTTAGAGGGAAGGTGAAGTAAAGAAGGGGGAAATTCAAGGGAGGATAAATTCGTTTGATGATGTTTTCTAAGGTATGTTATTTACAGGTCATCTCACCATTATCGTAATAAATTTTTTTATAGAATAATTCAGAATATGAAATTGGGAGGCCATTGAGGAAACATATCCAAGTAGCGGTGATGCAAATTTCATCTTGTGGGTCATTGTATTTTTGGAGTTACACGTCGTGTAAAATAGGGTTTGTGGCTAGTCCTGAAACTAGTCTAAAACAGGTGTTTCGGGTAAAAACGTCATAAGTTCTTCATAACATATCCAAATTTAGTAAGACAAAATGTATTGGTTAGAGTACATTCAATATTATTCTATGTACAATTTTCAGATCCATACAAAAAATACTTTGTGTGGGGCATGCTCTACAAGTTCACTCTCTAGAATAAGCCAGAATTCAACAAGTTATGCCATTTTTGCTATAACTCCTTTCCTGAGAGGATCCAAGTAGTTAAATATGGAGAAATTGCATAAACGAAACTAAAGAAAAGTGTGTACATTTTCATATCTTTATTCATTATAGGTACATAGTTATGATTATTGCAAGTTAGGGTTTTTTACTAAATTATCCAAAATTAGTCATGTGAGACTAAAGTAAAGTTTGATGAAAATGATAGTCTTTTGTTGTTAAAGTTAAGGATGATTTACAGGTATGTGATCATATACATGAGTTCTATTACAGAGTTACAAATCA
>ML790021.1:91414-104700 GCA_009831015.1 Picea engelmannii | reverse complement strand
TACATGAGTCTTTTGTCTTTTTTCAAGGACTATGTAACGAATCTCAATTCTAAGAAGATTCAAATAGGACCTAAGAACCTTAAGTTCTTTCCTTAACCATGGGTGACATAACACTATCATTCAATAGTCAAATTGTTACATTTGATTGTCAGACATCATGTGTAGTGAGGGCTTGAGCCACCACAAAGGAAACATACAAAGAATATTTGTCTTATGAACAAGATATGGTACTATCCAATTTGAGGTTTGGCATAGAGATTGTTCTTATAGACTAAAATACATTGCACCATAATATAATCCCTACACTCCTTTAAAACCATGTAACACCATTCAAATTAGACGCAATATTCTTGCGACGAATTAGCTATAATATCGACGAACTTTTTTCATCGATAGTATATCTAATTCATCACAAGATTATTTACATTTGTCTCTCTTGCGACGATATCAAATGATGCTTAGATTCATTTCATATTTGGTTTATCAACTTGAAATTAAAATTTGATACTTTGCAAGCTAATTGGACCTTGAGTCAAATACAAATATGAAATTTGGAATCATTAACATATCTACTAGAACATATGAAAAATAGGGTTTATGGTTTCCATGATGATATGATGATGGAAGAAAGTGGGTGTGTGAGTGAAATTTGAGTCCAGAAACCCTCCCATATCGTTAAGGCATGCGAATAGTCTATCCAGGTCAAATTTCAATGCATACAGATACATTTTGAAAAATTTTTAACGTTGGCCCCATTCACATGTCATTGTTTCTTGCCTCTAGTATTTTTATGGTGTTGATTAAGTAATCAATGAAAAAGAGGGATTTTTCATCAAAACTATGACATGGATACATTGTATATACATTAATGTAGAACCTGAAAGAAAAATGAAGAAATACTGACGAAAACTTAAGACTTGCGTCAACCAAATTGTGTACTTTGAAAGAAAATTAAGGTTTCAAAAACAATTCTATAGAAATGACAAACATGTTCATCGAAACGTCATTGATTCATGTAATACTATGACAACAATATTGATGAAATCTTATACGATCATGATGGTATAAAAATGAAAGAGGTTATTTTGGTTTCAAGAATAATTTATCCTCTACTGAACAAGGCCAACCATGTGAAGGTGGAAGCTCATATGGCCCCTCCCCTCCCCCTCACATCACTCTAAATTGATTTCCAAAACCCAATCTATAAAATAGAAAATAATCGAAAGCAACGTCCTATTAAGATTCATGCATAGAAACTACAAAAGCAAAAATTAATGAAGGTACATGAAATTATGTGTTTCTAAATGATATTTTTAGTCTACCACATACTTTAGTATATTAGAAACTATTTTCAGGTTTCAAATAAAAATTAAACAACATGTAACATAGGATATAAAAACGTCGCATAAAACTTAAAAACATGTAATTAACCCATGACATTATAAGTAAATTATTTTAAGAGAATAATTCATACAAATTAAAATATTATGTAGTCATGTACCTAATCCAACCTCAAAATATGTGTAATCATCCTTATTCTGTATCTTGATCTTGTTCATCGAACTCAACATCTGAATCATCATCCGGTTCTAAAACGATGTTGAAAGGATTGATGATATCATCATCGTCATCAATGTCATTTTGAAGCATATTTTCATCGACATCATCATCAAGAATTGCAATATTGTCTCCTACGCCTGGATCATGATCTTCTTAGTATTCTTCATCTGTCGACCCTCAATGATCTTCTGGCTCTGTCTAATATGTCGAATCATATTCTTCCTGTAAATGAGTATACTTAATTGTCCTTCCTCTTGGATCATATCTAACAACAAATGACCAATTCCTTTCACCAGGAACATTGAGTAAAAGACCTGTTCACATTGGCTTGGAAAAACATAGCGATCATGTCCTCTTTCAAACACCATTTCTTTAATCATTGGAAATCCATTGGCATGTTGAATAAAAGTTCTTTCCTCATCATGCTCATGCATTCGTAATCTATACCATTTGACATCGAACAAAACTAATTTGAAGGAATAAAAGTCACACTCAAGTATATCATTTAAATACCCATAGTATCTATTTTCAGATTCATGGGGATGTCTGTCACTCCTAGAGGAAACATTAGTGACCTGGAATACTTCATTTATCCCACTATCATAAGTTTTCCTGGTTTCATCCAATTGTTTGATGTGAAGTTTACGACCATTGCACCACATATACTTGTGGTGTTTCAACTCCAATATGTTAGATATGTAAAATATGCATTGTCAATTAATAAACTAACATAAATTTATATAACGTCGAAAGTATCTGAAAAATATAGTACACATGTAGTCACATTAATATAATATAAAATAACTAAATAAAATGGGTGAATTTTCTTACCTGTTCATGTTTCAAACCATATGCTAAATTAATTTCCTTCTGTGTAACATTAACATCTCCATTACGACGAGCTTCTCTAACCAATTCATATAGTCATTGCCATGATAACCTACCTCCATTATGTTGTTTATATCTTTCAATCCATACATTCATCGAGTCAAGATTATTTGCAATGTATAAATGCAGTGCATCCCACTCTTGAGCAACTGAATAAAAAAAACATAATTCACCAATATTAAATATTAGTTATAATGTCCAATTTGCAAGTAATTATAGATATTTATAATTTATGAAATAAATTATATTAATACATTAATGAGTATGATCATATAGACAAAAAATGAAACTTTGTATGTATTATTAATATAATTTTTCACAATTATTAATATATTACCTCTAATTTTATTCATTCTACCTTGCCCCAACAAATGCTCCTGATCTTCAAATATTTTGATCGAGTTCACATTCCAAATGTGATCCACTTGATGCATAGTTGGCGCTGCTAATTTAGGAAGATATTGACTAATATACACCATGGATTGATATACCATATATCCCTCCACCATATAACCCTCAGGATGTGCTCTTTGTCTAACCAACGTCTTCAATGATTTCAAGTTCCTCTCCACCATCCACATTTACCTTGTGTGAACTATGTCCACAAATTTCAATTTCCTCAACTTGGTGTATGAGGTAGTGTTCTTGTGCATTGAAAAATGTTGGAGGTATATACTTTTTCATTTCACACATTAGACGAGGAATTTCTCTCTTGCAATACATTATATCATCTTCATGGATTTCTTTCAATGACAATAATCTACATGAGATCATGACACAAGAAAATAACATGTTTCAACATAACATAATATAATATATTACATTACAAGTAAAAAACATGTCATCAAGTAAAACAATATTTTAAAAGAACATTTTTCATATAAATCACAACTACTTACCTCATGTATTTTCCAAGATCATATATAACTTGTTTGGCATTGTTGTCAAAGTCGCTTGGGAGAGATAGCGGTAGAACATACTGTAACAAAAAAATGAATCATTATTTGTTTCGACCAAAGTAGACAAGAAAAAATAAAAAAAATAAAAGATGTATAAGGCTAATATATATAAATATGTATACCAAAATTATTACCTTAATGAAGGTATGCCAATAATGTGTTTTTACCCCACCAAATTCACCTTTCTTCGTTACGATATTATTTATGTTTGAAGCAAAACCTGTCGGAAATTTAATTCTTTGAATGACCTCTTTTACTTCATTGCTTTTTTTCTCTGTTAATAACCATAGAAGGTTATTTCGGTCTAGTACTCCATCTGATCTATTTGAATATCAGATCAGACTTCGCATTGCATGATTGGATTCCCGAATGTCAGTACAAATTTTGACAAATTTTTCTTTGTCCCTCCTACCATCTATGATTCTCCATAACATTTCAGTCACATTCTTCCCGATATGCATTGTATCAAACAACTGAGATACTTTTAGCTCCTCATAGTAGGGAAACCTCATGAATTGAGTGGGATAACATTTCATTCCTCGTGGAAGCCCATTATTAATACCTTCATGATGATTGCAGCCTTCATTAAGCATAAAAGAAATCACAAAAATAATTATCAAATACAGTAAAATAAATTCAATGATTAAAATAAACATTTAAAACATTACATGATATACGATACATTATTAAATTGAGTACCTTGATGATTTCTATTATATTCCCACCTCCATAGGTGAGGTGTCATTCTTCATTGTTTTAAACTAGTCTCTTCTTTCCCATTGAAAAGATGTTTTTCAGTAGTACAATACCTATGGTTCTTAGGAAGAAGGTGCCTATACTCATCAAACACCATATTTCCTAAAATTTTTGAATGATGATACTTCATCTTAGGGCCACAAACTGGACATGACAATTTACCCTTTGTTTGAAGACCTGCAACAAATGGATTAATGCCAATTATATGATGAGATTATTTAAAAATTAAACATGCACCATGATAACATTAAAAAATTGTATAGTATTAAAGAAAAATATTAGAATGCTACATACCACAAAAATGTGTTAGTCTAGGGGAATCATGAATTTTCCATAAAAGTATTCCACGAAATTTAAATTTCTTCTCCCCGATTGGTTTACATATGTCATACATTGTGATGCCAGCCCATAACTTTAGTAGCTCTTCGATAAGAGGCTCGATATATACATTCATATCTTTAACCTGGTACTTACCTATTTTTTTTAAATTACACATAATTACTATAGGAATGATATCATGTAATATATATAAGTAAATAAATAAACAAAAGATATTATGAAAAAATTGAAACAAATGAAAATGTTACATTCAAAAATTAATGTAAAAAAATTCCTGGAACAATCATTGACAACATTGTGTGCTCCCTCTTTATTGAAAATCATTGTCAACATTATGTGCTCCCTCTTTATTGAACTTTTTCTCTTGAATTTTGCGATGAAAGAGTACTTTCGTCGCAAGTAGTCATCGCAATTTTTCCAATATGTAGTAGTGGGGGTTGTCGCCTCCTTCTGGTTATAGCTAGAGAATTTGGGAGTTGAAGCTTTCCTTAGGTTGTAGCCTAAGAAACTAAGAGGTTGGATCCTCCTTCCAGTTGCAGCTGGAAAACAAAGGAATTTGGTGCTTCCAATGAATGTAATTTTTCAAGACATATAAGAAAAAGAATTTTGTGGTTTTCTCCTGCTTTGGGTTTCCACATAAAAAAACTGGTGTACTGTGTATGTGTATGATTTCTCATTTGTTCATTGTTTATTTACTCTGAAACTATTAGATGATAATTATACATTGATATAACACTTGCATTTTATGGTGAAAAAGGATTAAATTTCTCTATTACAGATTCACCCCCTCCCCCCCTCTCAGTAATCCAACAATTGGTATCAGAGCATGTTCCTTCATAAATAAATTTAACCAATGAAAGGTAGATCATGGAAAGAAACATGTATAAAAATGGAATACCATAGTTTGATGGACAAAAGTATGCATTTTGGAGCAGAAGGATGAAAACATATATACAGGCACATGGATTTGAAATTTGGCAATCGGTTGTAGATGGATACATAGAACTAGCAGTTCTTCCGACAAATGAAAGAGAAATAAAACTCGATCAAAATAATTCCAAAGCCATAAATTCACTTCTGAATGGTCTTTGTGAATCAATATTCACCAAAGTTGTACATTGTAAATCCTCTAAAGATATTTGGGACAAACTTAAAAATATTTATGAAGGAGATTCAAAAGTCAAAGTAGCAAAGCTTCAAACTTACAGAGGTCAGTTCGAACAACTAAAGATGAAGAAAGATGAGAATATTGCAGCTTATTTCTTACAAGTCGATGAAACAATAAATGCTATCATAGTATTGGAAGAAGAAATAAAATAAACTGTAATTGTTCAAAAGGTACTAAGATCTCTTCCTATGAGATTTGACCCTAAGATATCAACACTAGAAGAAAGAGTAGATCTAGACTCAATAAACATGGACAAATTACATGGAATCTTCATAGCATATGAAATGAGAACTGGACAGGAAAATCTAGATATAAAAGAAACAGCTTTCAAAGCATCCAAAGTGTCAAAGAAAAATGGAAATAAAAAGGAAAAGGAACATACAAGAAACAATGACATCTCGAAAGATGATGAAGAAGTGGCCAACTTCATCGGAAGATTGAACAAGGGAACCCACTGCAGATATAGAGGTAATTTTCCTTTGATTTTTTTTAATTGTGATGGTATTTGTCATTTTTCTAACAAATGTCCTCATAATAAAAATAAGAGGAATGATGAAGATTACTCAAATAGAAAACAAACATATAAAGTGAAAGGAACCACAAAGAAAGTTTTCAAGAAACTCTTATGCACCAAAGAAGACATCTCATCATCAGATGAAGATGAAGTCAGTGATAGTGAGACAGAAAGAGTTCTATTCATGGAAGTAGAAGACTCTGAGAAAGAAGACACCGAAGAAGAATATGAAGAGGCCGAAGAAGAATATGAAGATGCATAATTTGACTACCGAGAATAATTGTTGTGTGCCATAGAATTTATAAGAAGACAAAAGAGGAAAAATAAGAAGCTACAAGAGGAACTAGACAAGAAAGAAGACACTCGGGAACTAGAACAAATGATCACAAATTTGAAGGTTCAAATAGAAGAAGATAAAATAATTGAAGAATAACTCAAATAACAACTAGAAGAAAGAGATAGAATCATTGAAAAATTGGAAGCATAGATTGTCACATTAAGAAAGGATCTTCAAAAGAAAAATATGCAGAACAACTCAAAAGTTTTGGATGACATTATCAACAGTAAAAAGCCTCATCATGACAAGTCTGTACTTGGATACAATTAGACAAAAAAATGATCAAGCTCCAAAACAACAGAACAAGAAACATATCCAAAAATCTATGCAGAAACAATCAAAGGGGATAGGAAGATCTACAAGGAAGATTACATGGACACTCCTCCACCGAGAAGATTCATATTTTAGAATCAACAATCGATAGATATGCCTCAATAATAAGAAGGATTCAAAAGAGAAACACCTTTCAAAAGATATTCAACTCCCAGGTATCAAACTTTCTTTTTTGTTTATGTTATGCATGTAATAATTTTGGAAATAAAGCTATGAATGGCAGAGCTAACAACAGGAACATAAAAAACCTTTGAATTCATACACAAAAGGGTTATCCAAGAAGGCCTAGTGAATTACAAAGAAGAATTTACAACATATTTGAATGATTGAGCACTGAAGTGGAATGCTACAAGTGTAACAACTTTGGACACATGGAAAATATTGCAGAATTATAGTTCCTCCTAGAGAACCACAACATAAAAACAACAATCACAGACAGGAACCTCAGAAGAGAACATGGCTAAGATTGCAAAATCAGTATAGCAATGAAGAATTCACACTCACTCTACAAGCTAAGAAGAAGAAACATGGTTGGTATGTTCATAGTGGTTGTTCAAAACACATGTGTCATATGATAAATACAAGTTTCTTACATTAATAAAGGAAGGAGATGGATCAGTCTCCTTCAGAAATGATGATTCAACTAATATCATTGGAAAAGGCACAGTCAGAATTGGAAACAAGAATACCAAGGTAGAAAATGTTCTATTAGTAGAATATATGAAACATAATATTCTAAGTGTGAGTCAAATGTGTGACCAAAGTCATAAAGTTACTTTTAATTCACCAAAGTGCAAGATAAGAAAAGAAGGTTCAGGAAAATTGATTGCAACAGCTACAAGAACTTCAAGCAACATATATGTACTAAGTGAAATTGGAAATGAAAAGTGTTGTCTAGGAAAGGAACATGGATGATTTTAGGGGATAAATTTCTCTCATGGGCTAATTTTCCATGGTTTTTCCAAAAATGAGATTCACTATTTTAAAAATAATTCACCCAAATTCTATAGGATAAAATTATTTTACCTTAAAAATAGCAAATTTTTTATAAAAACTATATAAAATCCTTATAAATTTGAATATTTTTACAAAAATATCGCCAAACATTTATAGTTGGCATATGAAGGATTAGTAAGATTCCCCAAGGTTTCTACATTTTAAAATAAATTTCTATCCTTAAAATCATACCTGGAAAGGAAGATAAAATTTGCCTATGGCACAAAAGAATGGGTTACATACACTTTGATAACCTTGTCAAAGTCAACAAAAAGGAAGAAGTTAGAGAAATGCCCCAGATTATGAAACCAACCAACACTTTATGCAAGCAACGTCAACAAGGAAAGAAAACAAAGACCATGTTTAAATCAAAAGAATATTCAACGACAAGAACACTGGAAATTGTGCATACTTATCTAGTTGGACCAACTACAATGAAGGGTTTAAAAGGTGATAAATACTTTATGTTATTAGTTGATGATTATACAAGAATGATTGCAGTTTTCTTTCTCAAGAATGAGTCAGAATCTTTTGAAAACTTCAACGTCTACAAGGAATTGGTTGAAAATGAAATGGATTCAAAAATCAAATGTTTGAGATATGATAATGGAGGAGAGTTCACTTCAAAGAAATTTATGGACTACTGCATCAAGCATAGAATAAAAAGGCAATTCTTAGTTGCTATGAAACCTCAAAAGAATGGAGTTGTTGAAAGAAAGAACAAGATAGTATAGGAAATGGATCAAACAATGTGAATGGATTCCAAATTGACGGATATCTTTTGGTCGCATGCAGTGCATACAACGGTTCACATTCAAAACAAAGTAATGCTCATAAACAACATTGACAAAAATCCCTACGAGCTATGGAAAGGAAGACTAGAAAATGTTAATCACTTCAGAGTATTTGGAAGAAAATGTTGTATCAAAAGAGAAGATGGAAGAATGGGAAAGTTTGACTCTCATGTGGAAAAATGAGTACTTGTTAGTTACTCAAGTAAAAGTAAATTAGCATACAAGTGTTACAATATGAGGTTGAAAAAAGTTGTGGAAAGAATCAATGTAAGAATTGATGAAACAGGTGGACGGGAATTAAAGGAAAAAGAAAATGAATCAATGGAACAACTTTACAAAGAAGAAGAAGAAAATGAAGAAGAAGAAGAAAATGAAGAAGAAGTAGAAAGGGAATATGAAGAGGATCAGACAGAAGTAGAAGAGCAAGTTCAGCAAGTGCCTCCAAAGACACCTAGAAAATGAGTACAAGAGAATCATCCTTTAGATCAGATTATCAGAAACAAAGATGCAAGAGTTGAGACTAGAAGAAGAATCCGTTCGCCAGAATAAACACACCTAGAACTCTCATCTACAATTGAACCAAAAAAATTTGAAGAGGCCAACAAGGAAGAATTCTGGAATAAATCCATGGATGAAGAATTATATCAAATAGAGAAGAATGACACTTGGGAATTGGTTCCAAGACCAAAGAATAAGAATGTGAATGGCACAAAGTGGGTATTCATAAATAAAATGAATGAAGATGGACATGTTACAAGGAACAAAGATAGATTGGTATGTAAAGGATATGCATAGGTTGAAGGAATCGATTTTGAAGAGACATTTTCTCCAATTGCCAGAATGGAAGCAATTTGATTGCTCCTAGCTTATGTGTGATCCAATAATATAAAAGTGTATCATATGGACATGAAAATCAACTTTTATGAATGGGAAACTTGAAGACGAAGTCTACATTGAACAGCCAGAAGGATTTCAGTTGTCAGAGAACACAGATTATGTGTGTAAATTGAAGAAGGTATTGTAGGGTCTAAAACAGGCTCATAGAGCATGGTACTCTAGACTAGATAAATATCTACAACATGCAGGGTTCAAAAAAGGAACTGCATACAACAACCTCTACATCAAGATAAATCAATATAGTATTTTATTAATTGAAGTTTATGTTGATGATATTATTTTTGGAAGTAATGATGACAGGTTAAGCTAGAAATTTGCAAAGGATATGAAGAATTAATTTGAAATTTCATTACTCATGGAACTATCCTTCTTTCTGGGTCTTTAGATACATCAAAGAAACCAATGAATTTTTATTTCTCAAGCTAAGTATATTAGAGAAATGCTAAATAAGCTTGAAATGGAAGATTGCAAACTAGTTACCACTCATATGCAAACCAGTTGCAAGTTGAGCAAAGATGATGATTCAAAGCCTACAGACCAGAGACAATACAGGTCAATGATTGTTAGCTTACTATATGTGAGATCATCTAGACCAGATGTAATGCAGGCAGTTGGACAGGTGGCACAATTTCAGGTAGAACCAAAGGAATCACATGTATTAGCAGTGAAGAGTATTTTCAGATATCTCAAAGGAACATAAGAATTTGGATTATGGTATCCAAAAGGAAACAATCTATCACTCTTTTCCTACATAGATGCAGATTGGAAAGGTTTCATTGATGACCGATGAAGCACTATTGGAGCATTGTTCTACTTGGGTGAGTGTTTAGTATCATGCTTAAGAAAGAAACAATCATCAGTATCCTTATATACAACTGAGGCAGAGTATATTGCAGCAACAACATGTTGTACATAGGCTCTATGGATAAAACAAACTCTGTCAAATATACAGGTTGAGTATGATGATCCCATTCCAATCTATTGTGATATCAAAAGAGCCATCAATATCTCAAAGAACCCAGTGATGCACTCCAAGGAAAAGAACATTCCAATAAAGTATCACTTTCTATGGGAACATGTTGCAGAGAAGAACATCAGAGTTGAATATGTGGGAAAAAAAGAAAAAGTGGAAGATATCTTTACAAAACTGCTTCCAAGAGAAGCCTTTGAGTATATTTTCCAGAGACTCGGAGTAAGTTTTACTCCAAAATGAATGCTTTTGAATGCTTATATTATATGTCTTAGATCTACATGAGGAAGCACCCTAAAGAGGACAATTCAGGTTGGGAGATCAGTTTCAGGAAGAGTTCAGTTAGGGGGGAGTAACACAACGGAAAAATCAGTTAGGGGGAGCATCCCCAGATGGAAAGATACATTTTCCATTGATGACAAAGGTGGAGAGATTTATTAGATGCAGGCTTAGAGAAAGAGAACAGAGGCATGGTTCCAGGGGGAGCATGAGTGATGTGACTTCATGTATTGCATCAAAGTGTTGCCATCAATTCCAAAGTGGGGTATTGTTGATTATTTGGGTTAGTTTTCATTGATGTGAACACTTGAAGAATGTCCAGTAGAAAATTTCGGTAGCACAAAGGTTTGGGTAATGGACCCAAGTTTGTATGATGGATAATGGTATGAGTTTTGATATATTTGTAGGTAGTACTATTCCAGATGGATATTACATGACATGCCATTTCCTTTGGTATGTGGAACATCACATAAATCCTCACAGTTGATTTATATCCATGTGAAGTTGGAGAACCCTAATGAGTGTTAGGACCACACAATGTACCTTTTTGCCTATACTTTTTGCCACTATTATACTCTTGATCACCTATATTTAGACTCATACTATCACTTTATCTGATCATCCCAAAGGTATACAATGTCCCTTCTCATGACTATATGTTTAATTTGTTTTGCATAATATTTTACATCACTATCGTACTTAACCATTGATTAGAAATGCATAAGTGTTCAAAACTGCAGATTAGCACTTGAGGCCTATTGTTGAAACACAGAATTGTCCAAGGTCGTTGTTGCTGAAACACATAGCTGCTATACAGTCCGAGGTCGCAGTTGCTAAAACACAGAACTGATGCTGAAACACATAGCTTCCATACAGTTTGAGGCCACTGATGCTGAAACACGAAGCTGTCATACAGTCCGAGGTCACAAATGCTGAAACACAGAGTCGTTACACAGTCCAGAGTCGCAGATGCTGAAACACGGAGTTGTTACACAGTCCAGAGTTGCAGATGCTGAAACACAGAGGAAACCGCCAGAACCGACGATGATGAAACACAAAGGAAGTCGTTACAGTCAGCGGTCAACACAGTCAGAGCGCAATTCACGTGGTTGAAACAGCCCACGAATTGCGATGCTGAAACAACATCAGCAACAACGACAAGAAGCTGTTACACCAGCCGTAACAACAATACCTCATTCAGCTCCTGTAATAGCATTTCTGTTGCGTAAGACTAGGACATCCTGTTCTGGTTTAGAAAGAAGATCCGGATAAAGATAGGAATCAGATACACATTGTAATTTTTGATCAATTGTATCGAAGGGATTTCCTCTTTAAATAAGAGGAAATCATCATTCGAGGGAGCCAAGTTTTATGTATTGAAGCAACTCCAGAGAAGCAGGACGTATTCTATTTTCCAAATTTTAATGTGATATTTCGACAGATGAATATAAGACTGCTTTGAGTATCCTTCTCTATCTTTTTCATTTCAGGGGAATCTTGTGAGAAGGGAGGGCCCACCTTCTTCACAAGATTCACCCATTAGTTTAGAAGTGTGTTAATACCATTTCTGTTTATGCTTTGATTTAACTGTCGTTTGCTGAAACACTGTTTTCATGGATTCCGCTTTGCTGAAACACTACTGACTCTGTCTTAGATTATTGAATGAAATTCGTACTTCTTTTCATTAGAAATCTTGTGTGATGATTTTATGAGGCTAGCCAGAAACAGGGTTAAAGGTTCCTGCTCAGACAGGAAGGGATCAGAACATCCTGTCCTCTGTAGATTTCATTTAATTCTGCAAGTGTGCTAGCCAGAGAATTGGGTTAAAGGTTCCTGCTCAGACAGGAAGGGATCAGAACATCCTGTCCTCTGTAGATTTCATTTAATTCTGCAAGTGTGCTAGCCAGAGAATTGGGTTAAAGGTTCTTGCTCAGACAGGAAGGAATCAGAACATCCTGTCCTCTGTAGATTTCATTTAATTATGCAAGTGTGCTAGCCAGGGGTTGGGTTAAGGGTTCCTGCTTAGAAGTGAAGGAATCAAAACACCTTGTCTTCTGTAGATTTCCATCATTCCTGCAGGTGTGCTAGCCAGAGAATGGGTTAAGGATCCCTTCTCAGAAAGGAAGGGATCAAACTATCCTGTTCTCTGTAAACCTCGACTTCACAAGTGTGCTAAACAGAAATAGGGCTTAAGGCTCCTGCTTAGAAAGGAAGGAGCTAGATGGCCTTGTTCTCTGTTAGATAGAGTTAATTGTTTTCTTATTACTATTTTCATGAAAGAGTGTTAGTACTGAAGCCTTTGTTTGAGAGTAAGGGTCTTGTTCTCTGATTGCAGAATAGTTTTTCTTTCCCTTTGCAAGTGTTATTTTAATGTAATCCAGGATTCTTAGATTAATCTTTAAAGATCTGCAATAGGGAAGATACTTTCCTGTGATTTAATTCAGAGCTTCAGTTTATTCAAGCAAGTGTGATTAGTATAAGTTTCTTTACTACAAC